>PJEM01015654.1:0-29104 GCA_004023845.1 Helogale parvula
GTCACATGAGGGTTCCTGTATTCCGTGTCACATCTGCCGGGGCCTGGCTGGCCTGTGCGCTGTCAGGTAGGCATCCTGGGCCAGCTGTCAGGAGGAGGCCGGCTGGCCCGCGCCCTCCTGCTGGGCCAGGGGCTCCCCGCTCAGGTGCTGAGCAGGGGCCCGGGAGCAGCAGCCTCTGGAGTGAGTGGGCTCTCGGAGGTGGGTGTCGTCGTGCTGCAGGCAACCCAGCAAGAGCTTGGCTCAGGTCAGCCGCCTTTCGGGAAAAAATCACAGCGCTTACATGAGTCGCATGTTTCGACTGTTCATTTTAAGCAGAAGTTCCCAACTGCCAGGAGGCGCTCACTCCCGTGGGCCCCTGGACGACTGGCCGTGGGAAGGCGTGCTGGTCGGGGTGTGGGTTGCAGACCTAGAACCACATTTCCAGCTAAAGACGACTTGGACTCCAGATTTTTTTTTCCACTTTAAAATGCGGTCAATTGGAAAAGTCTGTCGTGGGTGAGCTTGGTCTTTGGCAGCTGTTTTCATTCTCAGAAGCACATGGGTTTCAGTGTGTTGCTGTACTTTGTCCAGGGCTCGGGAACAGAACAGAAGTTGTGAAATGAGAGCTGAGCTGAGTTTCAGTGGCCTCGGCCCTTTCCCAAGGAGGAGGGTGCAAGTCCATCTCCCTGCCCTGGGACTGGCCTGGAACAGAGCCCACTGCCCGCCTCTGGGTGGCCAGGTGCTGGGTGCTCCGCTTCTTAGAGAAAAGGGGAAGAGGGCCTGTGGCAAATCTTGGAATCATAGGGGTCTCTCCTCTAGAAAAAGGCTCCTCCCTCAAAAGAGCCGTTTGGACACCTGCCTCCTTCCTGGGCTGACCAGCAAAGTGGGTGCCTGCAGTGCAAAGAAGGTCATCGGGGTCATGGCAGTTTGTCCTGGACGCAGTGTGGAAAGAGTCTGACCACAAGGAGTGAATGGGCCACACCTGGACCGCAGGGCAGGCTCCCCCCTCCGGTGACCTGACCTGAAGGGGGCAGAGGAACCTGTGCCCTGCACTGAGGCTAGTCTTCATTATAATTCTGATTGGACGGGGGCTCCAGCTTTTTAAAAATGTATTTGAGAGGTTGTGGGGGTAGAATGAGTGAAGGAGGGGCAGAGAGGTAGAGAGAGAGAATCTCAAGCAGGCTCCACATTCAGCGCAGAGCCCAACACGGGCCTCCATCCTATGACCCTGGGATAATGACCTGAGCCGAAATCAAGAGTGGGATGCTCAACGGGCTGAGCCCCACAGGCGCCCCAGCTCTACCTTTTTAAAGAGGAGCCCCTCAGGCCACACGAGGGTGGGGATAGCCAAAGAGAGGGGGACGGCCTGGGGACCTGGCATGGTTGAAGGAGGGCTTTAGACAGGGCACATTCCCAAGCCCACTGCCTCCGTTTGAGACCCTTCCAGCAGCTGTCAGAGCGGCAGCAGCTCCTGCAGTGGATCCAGAGTGGGAGGCCGGGCGGAGGCCACCACTGGGGCTCATTTAAACCACCCAGACGGCTCCTGGGCATGCAGGTGGGTGCTTGGCCCTGTGTCTGTGGACGGTAGACAGAAGGGGCTGAGCCAGAACTCTGTACCCTGGGGAGAACCCCCACCCTCACATCATGCTCTTTACTCCTCCCCACCCCATCCTTGCGCCCTGGGAATGCAGGCCCCATCCTGTGCCTGCCTCTCCCCACCCCAGCCCGGGGACTCACACTGCCCGTGGGGGGTTAATGTTTGTTTGGAGGCGGCGTGGTGTGGACGGACCCTGCCTAGGAGACCGTTCTGGACATGTGCTGCCCATGCTGTGAAGTGTCAAGGGCTCTAAAAACCTTCAACAGTGGTGTTGACACTATGGAGCAAGCCAGGCCAGAGCCTTGGTCCTGCTGAGGCCTGGAGGCTGCTCTAAGTTAACCCAGGATGGACCCAGGGTTGAAGAAAGGAACAGAGGAAGAAATGGGCAGGGCTTCTAGTGCCTCCTCCGAGAGGGGCCCCCAGGACCTTCCCCTCTTAGGGACCCTGTGCTGGGCCTGACTCACTGTCCTTCCTGAGGCCAGAGGGGCCTGAGAGGTCTCCCGGGCACAGCCTACCAGGGGACTTGTGGCACCAGACTGCCCCCTCAGCACCCAGCTTTGCAGGGACCCCCAGGAGAGGGACAACAGTAAACAGGTGGACGGTGGGAGACTGACCGAGTGGGCACGAGGGACGTGGGTGGCATGTCTGCTACGTGTAGGACCAGTAGATCGACGAGGAGAGCCCCCCAGTCCACGCTCCTCCCACGGAGAGCCCCGGCCGCGGACCTCCAGGAGCGCCTGCGTCGGCCCCCGGTGCAGGGGTGGCCACGGCCCCCAGGGAGGGCTGTGCTGTGGAAACTCGTCGCTGTCCCTGTGTCTTGCTTGCTGTGGGGCAGCCCCGGGGGTGCTTGGTCGTGCCCGCTGCAGTCCTCGGGGTCTTCCGGTTGTCGCCACGGTTGGCGTTAGCTGTGGACTTGAGCCACTTTAGCGTGATGTAAGAAAACTCGTGGTTTCAGAACTGAATCCAGGAGGAAACCCACAATAAAGAGAAATCATGATTGCGCTACATTACAGTGGGAGCTGTCCCTGAAGCGTCTCCTTTCTGCCGAGAATCCTTCCGCTTCTCGAATTAGGTGGGAGGCAGGATGGTTTGCTGTGAGGAGCAGCGGGGCCTGGGGCGAGGAAGCCCGTGTCTGGAGTGCGCTGGACCCCGCGTGCGGCGCGTGAGCGGGGCGGCCGAGTTGCGCAGACCCCGACCTGCCGGAAGGCCCCCGTCCCTCCCTGTCGCCGCAGCAGGGCCCGTTCTGCCCCCAGCACCCAGAGGGCAGACGCGCTGCTGGCCCTGACCGCATGTCTCTGCAGGGAGACGGCCACCCACGGGTGGGGTAGCGACCAGCAGTGATCGTAACATGACCGTAGCTTTTAATGACTTTCTTCTGCGTTAATTCTTCAAAATTTGCAAATCTGTTTAATTTTACAAATACTCTACTCTATGCATAGTTGCCTTTATAAATAGTAAAAAGCCAGTTAAAAGCAAATAAAAGTGAACCGTGGTGCAAGGAAGGAGCTGGGAGAAGACCCAGGTTTAGTCCCAGGTGAGCCCACTTTTCTCGCCTGTAAGTGGATGGCACCCCCCCCCCCCGCATGGTGGAGAGTCAGACCAAATGTGCTCCCTTAATGCCCAAGGGCGCTCTGCCCGGCCCCACAGAGCCAGAGAGTGGGGAACCACCGGTGAGTGTCTGGTCCCCCTGTTATGGATGAGTTGTGACCCCCTGAAAATTCGTATGTGGAAGCCCTAAGCCCCGGCATCTCGGAATGTGATCGTAGTTGGAGACCGCATCTTTGCAGAGGTGACTGAGATGACATGAAGTCACTAGGCAGGCCCTCATCGCTCTGACAGGTGTCCTTCCGGGAAGAGGGGTCAGGACAGTGGCGCGCACAGAAGGAAGACGTGGGGAAGAAGATGGCCACGCACACACCCAGAAGACAGGCCCCAGGGAGCCCGCCTGCCCACCCCGGGCGTTTGACTTCCCACCTCCAGAACCGAGAGAGATTAGATTTCTGTGGTTTAAGTCACGCGTCTGTGGTGCTTTGCTTTGGCCACCCTAGGAAAGTCGTCTCCCCACCCCCAGGGGCCAGTCTCTGGACGGGCGGGGGGCCACCCCCTCCCGCACCCCATCTCTCCCCTTCTTTCCTGGTGAGAAGCCCAGGCCGGGCGTCCGTTCACCTGCGCTGTGGCAGAAGCAGGCGTCCGCACCCCTGGGGCAGCTGGGGGCGTGACTTCGAGAAGGGCACCGTGCAGGCACCGGCTGTGACAAGGCTGCGACAGCAGTGCAGACGCAGCAGCGCTGTGAGCGGAGTGCCACCTGTGCGCCCGGGGAACCACGGAGAAAGGGTGGCCGCTGCTCACCCAGCTTCACCTGAGGCCCATTATATTGGCAGTAAAGGCATTTAAAAAAGACAGTTTTGCCTTTTTACTAAAGGCAAAAGTGCTTAAGGGCAAAGAGAAGGGAAGGAGATGGAGAGCAGATGCCGAGGGTGACTGTGTGCCAGCCTGAGAAAGCGGGAGCCTGAGGCGACAGAGCCCAGGGAGGCTCCAGACTGGAAACAGGGTCTCCGGGTGTTTCCAAGGGGAGGGCTCAGAGCCTGCCCTCTGGGGGCCTGGGCTGTGGCAGCTGAGTGCCCTTCTGCTGGTGAGGAGGGAGCGTTTCTTCCTGACGGACCGGCCTGGACGAGAGGTGTCTGGGCTCAGATTCCCAGGCCCCCAGGTACCCACACGGAGGAGCCTCCTGCTCGGCCCCAGGCCCGGCGCCTCGCTCTCGAATGTGAGCAGCAGTCTCCGGGTACTTGAGCAGAGCTTCCGAGAGGAAAGATAGACACTGTGTAAGCAGGAAAGAGGGCGTTGGTACAGAAAATGTGTATAAAAACAAAGACTGAGTCATGAGGTCCTCTGGGGTAAGAGGAGAAAGAACTCTCGATTAATACAATTCTGATAGCAGAGATGAATAATTCAATGAACATTTTGCAAAATAAAGTTCAGGAAATCTTCCCCAAAGACAGAGAAGAGGAGAGAGAAGAAAAACAGAGGTTCTTCCAGGAAGCTCGATATCTAAGTCGGAGCACTTCCGGGGTATGACGGAGAACGGGAGGCCAGGACAGTGTCGAGGAAAGATAAGACGTGTCCCAGCGCGGAAGAGCGTAAGTGTACCCGATGGACTCCACCCCCTCCAATCCTTCTAAGTCCCTGGATGCTGTGAAGAGAGGGTCCCTCAGGAGGAGGAGACAGCGTCCCACGTGCAGTGGGGAGCCAGGTGGCTGCAGACCTCGTGGCACCAACACCGGGAGGAGAGGACAGTGGAGGAGCACCCCATCAGCTCCTCCTCCACAGCCCCGTGCAGCCAAGCGTGAGTGCCCCGGGAAGACGCTTCCGACAGCCAAGGCCTGTTCAATGGGCTTCCTCTGCAGCTCTTCTCAGGGGGACCCGGAGGGTGTGCTGCTCCAGAAACAGGAGGGAGCCCGGGAAGGGGGAGGACTTGGGAGTCAGGAAATGCAGGAGGCCCCAGGAGAGAGAAGAGAACGGGAGTCCAGGGTGGCAGCTGGGGCACAGGGCGGGGGAGTCACCGTCCAGACGGAGACAGAGGGCAGAGGCTTGAGAAGGGGTGTGTCTAAGAACAAGTGATAGACTTCCGGGATTGTTTAAACATGTGGAGAGAGTTCTGGAGTCTGTCAGAGGCCCCTTGATGACGGCAATGTAGAGCATCCCGCAGGGTGAGTGTTCTTTCATCTGCTTGCCTCCCCCACTCCTTAGATGGGATACTTTCTAGTGGAATGTCTTCAGATCTCCTGATTCATCTGCCATCTCCAGTCCACTGTCAAGCCCAGTCAGTGCGTTTTTCATTTCAGCTATTATACCTTTGATTGGAGACTTGCCATCTGGTTCCTTTACATACTGTCAAGTAACTCCCACTTTCCCTTGTCTGTTTACTCATTAAGACCATGCTTTCCTTTTACTCTTTGGACACGCTTTCCATTCATTCACTGCATACACTTACAGTAGCTGTGTCAGTCTCTCATCAGTCCAACATCTGCACCTTTTGGAGTTGGTTTCTACTATCTGGGTTTGTTTTGTTTTTTTTTGTATTTTTTTCTCCTTGATCATGGGCCATATTTTCCTGTTTCCTGGCAGATCTTGTGATTCTTATATTATGTACCGAATATTGTGAATGGTGCACTGTAGCAACTCTGGATTCTGTTATCCTCTGAAGAATGTTGATTTTTGTTCTAGTAGGCAGTTAATTCCTAGCTGGTTACCTTGAACAGGTGAGCATGGCTTGACAATTTTGTGAGGGTGGATCTTTGTCTTGGTGGGACTCAACCTACAAAGTGACCCAATGTGGATTTTCCTGGGTCTCAGTTTTAGATTTTGGCAGGGCAGGTGAAGAGTGCGGCTCACTAGGCATAGCTCCGAGGCGTGGCCTTTCTGGAGTCTTGGCTAGATGCTGCAGTGTGGTCTGCGCTGGAGTCTAATACATCTAGCACTGCTTGGCCGCTAGTTTCTCTGCTGCGGTCCTGGGCTGAGGCGACTCTTCCCGGGAGCCGTGGGGATCCTGCATGGCTCATACACACTCCCAGCTGCTCCAAACACCCCTCCTGAGGCTGGTCTGCCCCACAGATGCACCACCACCTCCTCTGCCTGGTGGGATGCTGTGCTCTCCGGGCTCCGGATCAGTGGTCTTGGCTGGGAATCGCCTTGGTGGGAGCCGGTCGTCCTGGGGCCCTCCGTGGACTTTGTCCTGCTGCGGGAAACACAGCCGAGTGTTGCCTGTTGTCCGGAAATCAGCTGCCTGAGCTGTGTTGTCCGGCTGATGCTGTTTGTGGGGAGCGGGCTGCCTCAGTGCCCGCGCTCCCCTGGCCAGAGCAGCAGTCTGGCGCAAACTCTACAAGAGAGGAAAAATGACCGTAGTCCACCCGTGGCTCGGCTGTGGACAGTGTTTACGTAGTTGTGCTCATGTCGTCTGTAATACGAGCCACAGGAGACTCTCGGAACTGTGGTAGGGGCTGTGGGGTGTGTGGGCGGCGCCGCGTACGGTCGCGAATTCTCACCTTCCGGTTGGTCTGTCACGGGTGAGGCCGGAGCCGCAGGAATAACCGCATGAACGTATTCTTTAGAAAGATGCCTGAAAGCGTTCCGGGGCGCGGCTCGCAGAGCTCCTGGGAACGGTCGCCTCTGGGGGCCACTTTGGAGAAGGAAGCACACCGGGTCTCCTTCCATGCCTGTGTGAGGGTGCGGGGCTCCCACGGCCGGCCACGCAGGCATCGCCGTGAGGAGAGGAGTGCCCGTGTCTCGGGACACGGTCTTTATGAGGCTTCACGGACACAGACGGAAGGAGGGAGAGCAGGACGACTCCGTAAATGTAGAGCAGTTGCGTCGTGGAGAAGGAACGGCATCAGGCGGCCCGCTGGGTGGAACAGCTCGTTGCCAGGCTGGCTCCCGGGCCCTCTCGGCAAGCCCGCCTCCGAGGCTGGAGCTGAGATCCCGGCTGGCGGTGGAGCCAAGGGTGCCTGGGCGCCTGCGCCCTGACCACAGAGGTGGGCCCTTGGTGTGGGAACCGTCTAATTGTCTCTCTCTGCCAGTTCCTCACTTCCCGAGCTGCCCGCCGCCTTCCCCGGCGCCGCCTTGATGATGGACCCTGCAGACCCTCCTGGAGACCCCGCTGCTGGAGACACAGACCCCACCGGCAACCCTGCTGGTGGCGAGTGCCGGTGCCCAGGTGAGTCGGTGCCCCTATGGCCCTGAGCCCAGCTGGCTGCATCTGGCGGGGCCAGGCGTGGGCACGTGTGTGGGGTGCGTGTGCAGAGAGGGTGTGGCAGGAAGTCTATGGGTACGGGGCACGTGCGTGTGCACGAGGTAGGCACCCCAGGAGGAAGGCATCCAGTGCCGTGGCCACGTGTGGGGCCGCCCCGCGGACAGGTGCGTGCGTGCAGGTGGCACAGCCCGGCAGCGCCGCCTTCCTGTCTCGGGGGCTGCAGGGAGGCGCCTTCCTGGTGGCTGCCAGGGGGACTGTGTGACCGGCCGACACACGGGCGCGTGAGGGGCTGGGGGGAGGACACCGTCCTGCCGAGTGCCGGCAGCGCCCACATGCGCGGCCTCTGGGCTCCACGTGGGGGCACTTGATCCATCTTGCCAGGAAGGAGCGGGGAAGGAACCACAGTGTGTCTGAAAAGCAGGGGCCTGGGCCAGGCTGCAAGCACAGGAGCCCCAAGCCCTGTGGGTACCCCTGCCCTGCGTTTGGGGTGGAAGAGGGCAGTGCAGGGCACCAGGCCCGGGTCCTGACGGGAGGTGAGGGGCCTGTTTGGGCACAGAGGTTTCCTCCATGGGGGGGGGGGGAGCATTTTCACCCTGGTGGCCCTGGATGTGGTCAGCAAAGAGCTATTTCCTCATTTCCACCCTAAGAATCCTAGCTTGCCCCTTTTGTTCTGGGCAGCCATGGTCCCCAGATGTGCCCCACAGGGGCCTCCAAACTGGGTCATCAGGTCAGGGGGCACCTCTGGCCCTTGAGCCCACCAGACAGGAACGGGGACCCAGGTCCTGGTGGGACAGGGACTCGGGGTCCGGGGGGGGACATGGGTGCACGGGGGATCCTCAGGCCCCTCCTTCTCTCGGGGCCTCACCCAGGGTGGTGTGCCAGGCCCTCCTGTGTCTGCCCATCCGCCCGGGGCGCACGTTGGGTGGGGCCTGCACTGGTGTCACACCTGGGCCATCACCCCTGGGTCTCCCCCCAGGGTCTTCCAGGCCTCGTTCTTGGTCTACTGGAGCCAGCAAAGGGGCAGGCCACCCTGAGAACAGACACAGCCCCCCCAAATCAGACCCCCCCAGACACAGCCCCTGTCCCGTCTGTGGAGCCTGTCTCCTGGCCTGCTCTGGCGCTGCCTGTGCGGGTGAAGCCGGCCTTAGGAAGCCTCTGAGGCAGACCCCAGGCCGGGGCCTCTGCCTGCTCCGCCGGGCTCTGGGGTGGCACCCCCAGGCCGCTTCTGGCCCCTCTGCTGGCGTGAGGCTCGCCGAGGGGAGGGATGGGCCAGCGACGGCAGCAGGCTTCTCCTCCCAACCCCCCCTCCCTCGGGGCCAAGAGAACACTGTCCAGCTGCAACATCAAATGGGCTCAAAGTTTGTTTTCCTCATGAAAACGTGGCCTTTGTCTGAACAGATACAGCTGGATCAGAAGCCGACCTGGTGGGGTTTTCAGGAAGGACTGGATTTCCCTTCCTTGGGACACTCACAAGGTTTCTCCGCACAGAGCAGGTCCTACAGCCCCAGGAAGCCCAGTTCCCTCCTCCGGCCCCTAAAACAGGGACCCCAGTGCTTCCTGGGGCCAGGCCCTCCCCTGGGGCAGGGGCCTGTCTGCCCAGCACTGGGCTGAGGGTTTCCCTTGGCCCTGGGACCGGGGGACAGTCCTTGGGCTGTGCTGCGAGAGAGGGCTGTGTGACTGTGGAAAAGTTACTCAGCCTCTCTGTGTTTCCTTGTCTCAGAAGAATGGTTGTGAGGCAGTGCTGACTCCGTTCGTGAGTCCCAAATGAGACTGCCTGGAGCTGCGAGGAACTGGGGATGATCACTTCTGGTCTTTGATCCATACGGGGCTCACGGTGCTAAGATGGGAGGTATGGGCGCACCCTGACTGTGCTTCTAGAAGGCCACGCCGGCGTCCCAGCCGTCCACTCCCCCTGGTGCTGGTTCCTCTGTGTTTCGGAGCTTCTCTCCCGCTCTCTGCTCTGTTCCTTTCCGTCCGCTCGTGAGCCAGCAGCGCCCTGTTGTCACGACCGTGGTTTCATGATGTGATCCAGGCTCCGGCAGGACTAAAAGTCCCACGTTGCTTTTTGTCTCTCCCTCCTTCCTTCTTCCTTCCTCCCTTCCTTCCTTCCTTCTTCCCTCCCTCCTTCCTTTTGCTCTTTCATTCTTTCTAAACGTGGACATCAGAATGAGCTTGTCTGGTTGCCCCCAAATCCTGCACTAGGACTGAGTGTCACTGCGGCCGGGGACTGAGTGTCACCTCGAGGTCGGGGACTGAGTGTCACCGCGGCCGGGGGCTGAGTGTCACCTCGAGGTCGGGAACTGAGTCTCACCACGGCCGGCCTCAGGCCTGATGCCCCGCCTGTGGTGGGGTGCATGCCACAGCCCCATGGACGCCCTCCCACAAAGGCGGACTCTGCTTCCCACCCCTGAACCCAGGATGGCCTTGGTGGCCACTTCCAACGACTCGAAATGACCTTTCCCTGAGAGCCCGGTGCCAGCATTCCTGACCTGTGGGGTTGTGGCCGCAAGAAGTGACCAGTTTAGGGTAAATTTCTACGCAGCCAAAAAAAGGGAATGCCTTTCAAGGACTTCCTAGCTGTCTTTTCTTCTTAGATGTGCTTTTTAAAAAATAGATCTTCCACAATGTTTTCAATGTTGTTTATTTTGAGCGAGAGAGAGTGCAGGGAAGGGGCCGAGAGAGGATCCCCAGCAGGCGCCGCGCCGTCCGCAGAGCCAGACGTGGGCTTGGACGCACGAGCCCTGAGGTCACGACCTGGGCTGAAACCGAGAGTCTGATGCTTAATCAGGAGCCGCTCGGGCGCCTGGATCCACGTTGGTTTTAAAACAAATGTGCCATCATTTTAAATCACTGTTGCTGGTCGGACCTTTCCTCCGGCTGCTTTTCTAACGCGCCCTGGAAACCTGGCGGTGTGTGTGGCTCTCACTCAGCTGCACGGCTGCTGCGCCGCACGGACGCTCCAGGGGCTTCGCCCGGCCCCAGCAGCTGACAGTCAGGTCGCCTCAGGGTGGGCGCCCGGCTGGTCCTGACTGCCCACGGCGGAGCGCCAGCCCAGGCTGAGGGGACCGGCGAGGTCCGTCTTGGAGCCTCACGACTCCTTGGAGGAGGTGAGACACAAGGCTCTCACCCCACTTCCCAGATGGGGACGGCCCCCGTGGGAGAGCTCACCCTGCCTGTTGGGTTTGGGTGCTGTTGGGAGCCTCCGGGGGGTTGCCCAGTAGGAGGGTGTGGATTTGGGGGTGTTGAGGAACGCCTTTTCTCTCGGCCTGGCGCCTGGCCCTGGTACCCGCTCGGGAGGGGCTGGGCCCACCCAGACAAGGGTGGAACTGGGACCAGGGACCGAGAGGGGCAGACAGGTGGGCTGGAGAGAGTGGCAGTCCCCACCTTCACTGGGGAGCCGTGTACCCTGTCCTGGGAGGCAGGATGTCACCTACCGCCAGAACTCACACGTATGTCACCGCAGAGGGGCCCGGCACCTGCACCAGGCGGTGTGGTGGGCAGTGCAGGGAGCAGGTGGTCCCCTCCAGGGGTCTCCCGGAGGCCACTCTGAGCTGGTGACCATGCACACCTGGCCCTGGCACCATCCCGATGTCACTGTGGAGCAGCCTTCGAGGCCCAGACCACAGCCCTGAACAAGGTCGAATGCGCTCACTTCCTAGGAGGGACCGACGGTAGCCTCTCAGCCTGCGTCTAGATGTGTGGGCCGAGTCAGGGTCACGTCCAGGGCAGAGCTCTCGGTGGGCCCAGGTCTTAGGTGCTGGGAAAGCAGCTTCGAGTGGGGTTGTCCTCAGACAGCCCCCATGACGGCAGAGACCAGGCCTGACAGGAGCGCCGCCTTCCTGGCGCCTGTTCGTGCCCGTCCCGCTCCCGCAGGCCCTTTGGATTGGTGGGAACTGGGGAGACCGCTCCACCCCAAGGTCATCAAGATACTCTCTCAGAGGCTCCGTGTATCTTCCACATTCAGATCTACAACAGGGGGATGGGTTTTCTGTAGCTGTGGGGCTGAGGCTGCTCCAGGCTCCTCGGGATAAGGCTACGCAGTTCTGGGGGCCACTGTGGTCGCACATCAGGGTCCCGTGTGCGCCCAGCTCCGGCTCGGGGCCTTTCCACTGGGCCAGCGCCGCTTGCCTCAATCAGGGTGCTGCTTGGAGCTCATCCTCCTCGGGGTGATTCGGGTGATTGTTAAGACAGGTGGATACACGCACACCCGCCAGCCCACTGTTCGGGCTGGAGCAGAGCGGTCAGCTGTGGGGCAGGGATGGCCCTTCTTCATTAGGTCTTTTCATTTTACTCAACGCTGTATGCTTTTTTCCATGAATTTCGTTTGCTAGATTTATCCAAACAAATCTGAAGTGTTTTTGTGCCGTTGTCACTGTCGCTAACGTCCATGCCCGTGTGTTGCTAGTTTACAGAGAAACAGTGGATTTCGGTGTCAGCCTTGTGCTGAGCGCCAGTGCGGAGAGAAGCCCGCTGGGCAAGCTTCTCTTCAGGTCCCTCCCGGCTCCCCACAAGACTGTTTCAGTGGGCAGCAGTGTGCTTTGTTTTGTTTTGATTTTTAAAGACTTTATTTTTTCTAGAGCGTTTTAGGGTTACAGCAAAATCTGGAAGGTGACGGAGATTTCTCATACCCCGCCCCCGCCCCCATGCACGGCCTCCTGCGTCCCGGCCAGTGTGGCGTCCTCTCGAACCGCACCGCCATGCCGTGGCATCGGGCCCTCCTGGCGGCAGTGCTCTGGACAAATGCGCGGTGACAGGGTCCCCCGTGACGGCTTCATGCAGCGTCATTTCACTGCCTGCGCAGAGTGCCTCCTCCCACGTGTCACAGGGCTGGGGTCCTGCCGCATGCGGCCTGTTCATGCCTCCCCCTCTGCTCGGGCACGTGCTGTTAAGGTCCCTTGTGTCTTCTCTCGGCTTGACCACGCATCTTCTTTGCACTGAGCAGCATTCCGCTTATGGCCGGTCGGAGTTTGTCAGGATAGTGATGATTATATTGTTTTCTTTCCAAGTTCTGTGCCTTTAATTGTCCCTCCGTGTAGTGCTGAGCCGGCAGGGGCCCGCAGGCCATGCTGAATGGGCCCCTGGCGCCTGCTGTTGGCCCTGTGGTTCGGGGCCTATGTCAGCTTTCAGCATTAAGTTCTATGTTTGCTGAGAGGTTTTGTTTATAAACATCTTTTTTTCTGGGTCATGAAGTTGCCTGTGGTCTAGTTGCAGAGTTGTTTCTGAATCATGAATAGAATTTACTTTTATGAAATGCTTGTTTTGTGAAATGTCTCCCTGTATCCTGCTAACGAGCCGCAGTGGAGACCCTCGGGGTCGGTCGGCCTTGCTTCCTGGCGCACGCCCAGCAGACCCTCCCCGGACTGTGCGGCGAGTCTAACCACGTGGCCTTGGCTGGGCCCCCGTGTGTGGGCAGGTGCGCAGCCCTCAGGGGTGGGGCTCCGGGGCCCCTGCCTGTCCCTCCACGTCTGGTCTTCTGTAGGAGCCCAGCGTGTGCCTTGTCTCTGATTCTTGAGTAGATTTGTGGGTGAGCCATCCAAGCTTGTGAGCCCCCTGATTTAACCTATGGAATCTGTTAGTGACCTCCTTTCTGACCCCCTGGGGCAGGGGCTGGAGACCCCCCAGGCTCTTCCCCCGCCCCTCCAGCTCTGAGCCACAGGGCCCTGATGGTTCTTGAGGAAAGAAGAAGGCGCTCCCTCTGGGCCCTGTGCTCTGTAGGGTCCTGGGGGGACGGCAGGGGCCGGACAGCCCCCGGGCATTGGCAGCAGGGCTTTCGCACAACCAGAGGGGCTCCTGCAGCCCCAGGCCTGTGTGGTGAGGCAGCGGGGAGCCCGGAAGGGCTGAGCAGGGTGGCCCAGGGCAGGTGGCTGCAGGGGTGGGGTGGGCCCTCCGGAGGCAGCCAGGGGGCGCTGGTGGCTGTGGGTGACTCAGGCTGCTTTCTTTCCCAAAGTGGAGAGCAAGCGGCAGCCACCTTCCCAGGCCTTGACCTTAAACTGCATCAGAGAGCACAGTCCCTTTTCTAGCAGGATGGTAACCCCAACTTCCCCCAGGCCTAGGGTCCCAGTGGGATCCCTGCCCCGGCCAGCAGTCCTGCCATGGGGCTGGGGACTTGGACAAGCAAGAGAGGACCAAGGCTGTGAGTGGGGAGGCTTTGGGGATCAACCAGGGGAGGCAGAGGCCGGGACCCCTTTAGGGCTTCAGCAGGGGCTGGAGGCCAGACTTGGTGGGCAGTGGATGGGCGTCGGCCGTGACGTGGCACGGAGCGATAGGGGGGAGGGCATGCCCTCATCGCTAGTGCTCTGGTGCCCCTTCCCTGCCTGCACAGTGTGGCCAATCTGGGACCCTCAGCCTGCCAGCACTGGAACATGAGGCCTGGGCTGCCCCAAGCTGTGGGAAGAAGCCCGTTGCAGTGAGCACTGAGGATGGCCAGGCCAGGGTCCCAGGGAAGGGGCCGTGGGGAGCTCTGGCCAGAGTCCATGGGCACTGGGTGGCGTCTGTGGGGACCCCCAGGCATTGATCACAGGGGGGGATCGGCGGGCGCTGCATGGCCCTTGTCTTGTCCCCCCAGGCCACGACCCGCTCCCGGTCCTGCAGGCCCTCCAGACACTGTGGTCCACCCGAGAGCTGCAGCAGGTGAGTGAGCATGGGGGTTACGGGTCCCTCCGCTGGCCTCGGTGGGCCACCCTGTCTGGACGTTCTGGCAGACAGGTAGAGGGTAGGGCCCAGGGTGACACCTACTAGACACTGGTGGACACAGAGCCCTGAGGCTCAGAGCAGGAGGGAAGGGCCTGCGGCCACCGTTCGGCTTCCGCACAGCACAGGGACCCAACGGGCCATGACCGCCTGGGTAACGTGCAGGGCCCAGGTGCTCACTGGCTCGCGCTGGCCTTGCCCGTGGCCTCCTCTCCCAGCGACAGCCTGTGGTCCGGCGGGAGGCAGTGGACTTGGCAAAGAGGCTGCTCAGTGGTCCCACTGTGGCCCGTGCTGGAGGGTGGCTTCGTCCCTGGGGTGGAGACGGCACTGCCTGACCCTCGGGCCCCTGCCCTGTACTTGGCTCTCTTGGGGCAGCAAAGGAGTGACGTCGTCCTGGTTCCCAGGGAGGACACGGAAGTCCCTGCGTGAAGGCTGAGGCGTGAGGCCGAGTCCCGTGTCGGCCTAGCCTCCTGCCGCCCGAGGAGGGCCGGGCCCGGCGGGCAGGCACCCAGAGCCGGTGCGCTCCAGGAAGGGGCCGCGGGCTTGAGGGGGGGCCGTGTGTGTGAGCTGTGGACGCCGAGGGTGCTCCCCAGGTCCACAGCTTGCGTGGTGATGCTGGGGGGACCGGTCCCTCGCTGATAGGTCGGCCAGAGCCGGGGTCACCACACGTGTCTGTGGGGGGGACAGGCCTGGGCTCCTAGTGCCTGAGCCGCGGTGGCCTGAGCCACCTCTCAACTGCATGAGCTTAGGCTTTGAACAGCCAGTTCAAGCTGGCCGGACCCAAGGTTTTTGCAAAAGTCAAAAGCTCTCTCTAATTTTGTAACTGTGGCTTTGAGATCAAGACTGAAGCAACATGACAGTACTGTCTGGTGAACACATTCTCTGACTCTAGTCGCCTCCGTGTGTCTGGGACACGTCTCCCCTGGTCACCATGGCATTTGTGAGTTTTCGTCTGTCCCTGGTGAACTAACCTCGTACATGGGGCTGAGGGCGTTCCTCCGCTCCTGCTCCTAGAGCAGCTGGAGACAGGACTTACTTGTTCCTCGAGAGTCTGGAAGAGGGAAGAGTGCAGAGTCCTGCCCGGGGGGGTCTTGGGCCGGGGGCAGGGATGCAGGGGACCCAGGCCTGTTCAGAGTTCTGGCTCTGGTTTTACTTCCTCAGGAAGCTTCTGTTTCTTCCGTGTCCTCACGGCCGCCGGCCAGACTTTCCGAGGCAGGGGGTGCGAGCCCCCAGCGCGGCTGCAGCACTGCCTCCTTGGCTCTGCTCCTGGCCTGTCCCCTGTGCCGGCGTGGCGGCTTGGGCTGGCGGCCTCTCCCTGTGCCGGCGTGGCCGCTTGGGCTGGCGGCCCCTCCCGTGGCGGCCTGGGCAGCGGCACCGCTGGCTGTCGGTCGCCGTCACTTTCTGGCCCTTCTTTCCCAGTTGTTGGCCAAAAGCAGTGCGTTTCCCTCCAGTTCCCTTCGGCGCGAGTTTTGTCTTCTCTGTTTTCTGATTTTCATTACGGCATCTCATTCGGCCAGCGAGTTACTTATTTCCAGCCGAGACCCTGACCCTGCAGCTCTGCCTGGGGGAGGGTGGGAGCCAGGCCTCTTCGGCTGCAGGTCCTTGGCGGCAGGGGGTCTCATGACTGAATGGCTGAGTCGGGCGGAGTCGAGAGCCAGGACCGGTGCCAGGGGGGCCCCCACATGACGCCCCACTTGCTTGAAAGTCCATCAGGAGCCACTGTTCTCCCGAAGACACGTGTTCCCGAGTTTTCTTCTGTCAGCTCTTATGGGGTTCCAAGCCTTCGGCAGTGCAAGTGGTAGAAGAGTAAATCAAAGGCATTTTCCAGTTTGGGGTTTTTTTCTTCTTTCTTCCGCTTCCTGTTGCTTGCTGGCCCCGCTGAGGGGTCACCGTGCCCGAAGGACCGGTGCCGTGTCCTGGGCGGGGAACACGCCCTCTGTCTCCACGGGACCGTTCGTGTGGACAGCGGCAGGCCCCCAGGACCTGGGGCCTGGCGGGTCAGCCTGGAGCCCTGAGGAGGGGAGGGCAGTGCTGACCAGCCCCAGCCTCCCCACCCTACCCCACCCCCGACCAGACCACACGCTGGCCTGTGCGGCTCGGGGCAGGGTCTGCCAGGAGGATTTGAGCTCCACAAAGCGACAGTGAGGTTCTGTGTCTCTGCAGCTCCGGGAGGAAGCCTGGCGGGGGTTTGCTGCCCTGGATGACCCGCTGACCGGACTCCTGGACATGCTGGAAGGCAGCCAGGCCTGGCAGCGGAAGGGCCCCTCCCTGGAGGCCTGGGTCGTCTGTGAGCTGCACCGCTGGATGCAGGCGCGGCCACTCCCTGACCCGGCCCAGGTGAGCCCTGCCCACAGCCCCACGGTCCACATCCCTTGCACGCCATCCACACCTCTCAGCCCGGTGAGCTCCACGCTTGCCCGACCTGGCCCACTGAGCTCGTTCCCCTCTGCCGGGCAGGGGCCAGTGCCTTCGGACTGACGTGCTCCTGGATCTGTGGGCTTGACCCTCAGCCCCACAACCACACGTCTCCCTCACCTGTGCCCCTGCCCCGCAATGTCTCGCCTGCCCGGAATGTGCACTGCAGGCGCAGGGTGAAGGCGCGGGACGTCCCTGGCTGAGGCTGGCTCTCTGGTCTCCCAGCACAGCTCAAGGCTGAAACAGCTCCAGGCCCGTGCGGTCAGGGTCCTGGCCAGGAGCCCCCCGAGTCTCGTGGAGCCACTGGTCAGCATCTTCCAGCTGCAGGATGCAGACCGGAGCCCCCTGCTGACTCACATCCACCAGCTGCACCAGGAGGGCAAGTTCAAAGAAGTGAGTGAGACCCCGAGGTGGGCTGGGGCTGGCAGGGAGGTGCTCAGGGGCCAGGTCTGCACGTGGGGTCAGTGGGGCAGGAAGAGCTGGGCTGAGGGCCCACAGGGTCCATCCTGGGAGTGTCCCCTTCACCCCTCCACTACGGGGGTGCTGCACAGGGGGCTTTGGGTCTGGAGCAGAGGGTCTCAGGGACCAGCCACCCCAGGAGCCCAGGTCGGGGCCTTGCCATGCACTGGGGTCCTAGGAGCCCCTCAAACTCACCAAGCTGAAAAAGAGTCTGGGAGCAGCCCCCCACCCACGCCTGGCCCTCTTGCACAGCACCTGGGGTCCTTCCTCCTGAGGTGTCCACTGGGTCCTCAAATGTGATCAGCAGCCCAAGGACACCCTGGCTGTGGCCTGGGGCAGAACCACTTACCTGTGCTGCTGCTGTCCAGTCTCATGTGTCAATTCCCAGAAACACTTGAGGGGCTAAGAAGATCAGGGGTGTGGGGGTTTCTGGCCACACTTGCCACCCCTCCATCAGAGGGCTGGACCTCCCACACCCTCCCGGCTGGGGGAGCTCTGCCAAGGAGCACCCCACATGACCTCATGGGGCTCCTCCTCCTCCCTCCTGCCTCTGCTCAGGCCCACTCACAAGGTGGCGTGGCCTGGGGGTGGGGGGACAGCCCCTGCTGGCTTTGTGTCCCTGTTGGGGTCCTGCCGCCACCCCCACACCAGGCCGGGGGACCAGTTCCAACGGCAGGGTCTGGTCTGCAGGAGGAGTCCCCTGAGAGCCCTCACACCGGCCTGCCGCCTCCCTGTGCCCGTCACGGGGCCCTGCCCTGGAGGGGAGGGGCCTCACTCATGGTGGCGCACCTCCTGCTGTTTGTGGTTCTCCTGGGCCAAGTCCCACCAGTGGTGCCCCCTGAGGGTCAGACACCTGAGGGTCCAGTCGGCTCCTTGCCGGTGCCCGGCTGGCCAGGGCCCCGTCCTACCTGTTCTGGTGTTCCGGGACCAGTCCTCAGCATCGTGCTCATGGGGTTTTTGCAGAAGTTCCACATAGGGCACAGCACTGGCACTTTGGGACGCAGGTGACTGGTCATGACAGCAGAGAATCTTCCAGTGCGTGCGATGCTTTGGGCCATGGGGCCCTGCCCGGGACGGGCGTGGCTCCCTTGTCTTGGGCAGACCTGGGTCCTGGGCAGAAAGAGCAAATGTGGAAACGTGGGCTTAGGAGCTGCAGGTCTCTGGGTAAGAGCTTGTTAGGCTCCAGATGTCTCAGTGGGTTTGTCAAGTCTCCTTTGTGAGCCCTGCCAGCTCTCATTTAAGTCCAGAAGTTTCCAAGAGAAGGTGGAGGCTGGCCAGGAGCACTGGGAGTGACTTGGGTCTGCATGAGGTAGTGGGGAGTGGGGTCTGTGGTGAGCAGGGAGGGGCAGCTCTGTGGTGCGGGGGGAGGTGCCCATGGTGTCTCTGTGCCCCGAGGTGTGAAGATGGCAAGCCAGGGGAAGCCCTGGGGTGCCCAGCTCAGCGGAGCACTCTCCCACTGCCCGGGGGCACTGCCCCCCACTCCTCGGTGGGCACCGAGGCAGGACCCCAGGCCCGCCCCACAGGGGGCCTTCTACCCCGAGGGGCCAGTCCCACTGCGGAGGCTCACTGCAGCTTGGGCCTCACCTGGACCTCCAGTCCTGCGCCCTTAGAGGCGTGAGCCCCGTGTTGGCGGCTGCCATGCCCGGCCCCGGGCTCTTGTCTCGAGGCTGGTGAAGGGCGCTGAGAAACCAAGATGGCCACGCCAGGGACAATGTGGCCGGGGCTCCGCTCCTGTGGCGCAGGGCCATTCTCCGAGGGCTGAATGGGCGGCTGGGCTTGCAAGAATGCGGGAGGCAGAAGGCAGGCTAGTGTTTCGGCGTCTTCTGTTACACCCGAGCCTTTCAAAGAGTGTCTAGGGCCGGCTGAATGCGCCTCCCTCGCGCTCCAAGGCAGGAATCCCAACACAAAGGGGGCTCTTGTCCCGCACAGGCCCCTTCTGCGAAGAAAAGCCATTGTCCCCAAGCGGGGCCGCCCGGCAGGCGGTGCATGCTCCAGTGCCCACCGCCGCGCCCGGCGAAAGGGGCCGCATTCAGGCCTGTCCGCTCGGATTAGCAGGGACTCACGACTTAATGTGCACCGATATTTCATGTCGAGGGCGGCGGCTGGCTCCAGGCGGGGTGAATGCCCGCTTTTGTCTACTGAGTTATTTTATTTACATTTTTTAAACAGCTTATCAAGGTAAAAAGATAGCTTTGCTTCAGGGGGAAGAAAAAAAAGCCCCTTGGCTCCAGGCCCGAGCTGAGCTGTGGAGGTGGGAGGCAGGCCCATCCTGGGTCCGAGGCTGCCGCGTCTGGGCACCTGCCCAGCCTCCTGCCCCGCGGATGGACAGCCAGGGGCGGTGGGGGGGGGGCCGTGAACGCTCCTCCCGCAGCAACCACCCCGGCCCCACTGGGTTTTCTTAGTTATTTTCCCCAAGGGCAGCAGTCCTGCCGCCTGTCTGGTCAGAGGTTCCCCAGCCTCGCCCTGTCACAGCTGCCGGCAGCCCGCGTGTCCCTTCTCAGTGGTTTCTGCAAGGTCCTCAGCACTTTCCTTCTGTGGGGCCTCAGCCCCTCTCCCTCCCATCACAGGTGCCTGTGTCAGCAAGTGATGCGCCTGCACCTGCTGGGTCTCCCAGGTGCCCAGGCCATGGGCCGCTTAGGAGCTCAGACAGAAAAATGACCGAGACGGAGTCTAAGCCATCTCGTCTCGTGGCAACGACAGAAGTACATACAGCAGCACCCCCGCCCCGACCCAGCCCCAAGATGGAAGCCAGGCCAAGGGGGCTCCCTGCTGCCAGGGCCACCGCGGCCACCCTCCCTGGCTATCCTTTTCCTTGTCCTGTGCCACCCCACCCACCCAGCTTCCAGGTACTGAGGTGCAGGTGCAGAAAGAGGGCACCTCCCAAACTGTCCCTGGAAGTGTCTGCAGCCATCCAGCCCTGGCCACGCGGGCCATACCCTGCAGCATCCACACAGGCCACAAGGCTGAAAGAGGGCACCCTGGGTGCTAGGACAGCTCGGGAGGAGCCAGGGAGCAGAGAGGGAGCACTCTGAACCCTGTGTGACAGTGTCACTGCGCGGCCAGGTGGGCTGTGCCCCCCGCCACACTGGTGAGGCCTGAGCTGCCTGCCTTGGATGAGTGGGCTGGGCTCTGTGAGGGGCCCCCTTCCTCAGCCGGTGGGCACCACCGACCAGATGAGAGGGGTGGGGTCAGCACAGCAGGCTGCCCCGGACCTCACTGGCTCCTTGGGGGGAGGGAGGCCCCATGGCAAAGCGGGGGCACCCTCGGGGGGGGGGATGGGCTCCAGGCTGCCCTCTGTAGCGAACCTCCCCCTGCTTCTGTGAGGGGCAGCACCCAACCTCCTATGGCCACACCCTTGAACCTTCCACCCAGGCCACCATTCCACCCTACCCCCCTCCCGAGCCTGAGGCCTCACCCTGGGATTCAGAGGGGTTGTTGGAGGGTGGGGGGCTCAGCATCGCCCCCAGACCCTGCTGAGGGCTGGAGCCTAGAGGACAGATGAAGTCTTGCTTCTGGAGGAGCACGAGCCACAGGATGACAGAGGCTGACCCCCCAGCCTCGGTAGTGCAGGGGGAGGGAGTCCACCTCTGCCACCTCCTGCCGGTCGCCTAGTGCCCCCCACACCTCTCCCAGGGCCACTGGCTCTCTGCCCGTCTGGAGGACCGGAGGGTCCCAGGCCCGAGGTGCCCCTCCCCGAGGCCCCTGCTCCTCGGCCGTGGCCTGGCCTGCCCAAGCCCAGGTCCAGGTGTTGACCGAGGAGGAGACAAGCTCACGGGAGCATGGCAGGCGCAGGACACAGGCGCTGGTGTCCTGACCACCCCACTCTCTGAGCACGATGTGCGGGGCCACCAGGGTATGCACGCTAGCCTTCCTGGATGGGGGCCTGGTGCTCCCTCAGTTCTCAGGGGGCCTCCCATCCAGAAAATATAAGGTCCCCACGGGCGGCACCTGCACCCCTTCCTACCCCTGAGTCCCTCCTCCAGCCCTGGCCCCGCCCCTGCCCCTCCGCTAACCCCTCCCCCTGCCCCAACTCTCCCCCTGCGCCCCTCTGCCCCCCTGCCCTGCGCCCCCTGCCCCCCGCTCTGGGCCCCTCGGGGCCGCCGGCGACCGAGCTCCTGGACAGCAGCCAGGCTGTGGAGGCGCCGGGTCAGCGCTGCACAGGGAAAGGCCCCTGGCCCTGCGCCCCCGCCCCACGCGATCTTCGGCCAGAGGCCGGAGCGAGCCTTTCCCAGGCCGCTATTTTGGTCCTTTGTGTGAGCTGCGTGGGGCGGGGCCCCCGGCTGCTCTGCCGGTTATTTTTGCTCATAATGGGAGCACGATGTATGGAAATTATTTATAGCAGCCGGGTCTGCACTACGTGCGGGCGCTCAGGGCCGCGGGCGTTTTCTATGCCGAGTTAGAGGAGGGTCCCTGCCGCCTGCTGCCCGCTGTCAGGGTTCTCAGCTGTGCCCCCTGTGTCCCCATTCCGGGGACGGCTGCCTTTCCCTCCTCCCCAGGAAGCAGCTGGGTTCAGAGCCTCTTTTCTGTGGATCCAAGGAGTCTGTGCGCCCCCAGCACACACAGACCACACCACGTCCTGCTCCAGCCTCTCGTCCTGGGGCCGGTCCACCCTTTTGAACAGACAGCCGTGCACTTATTAGTCATCTTGGATTGCACACAGAGTGTGCCCTGTGGGAAGCGCTCAGAGGCCCCTGCACTTCAAGGGCCACAGTCCCTCAGGCCCCTGGGGTGCACAGAGGCAGGGGTCGCCAGCCCTGGCCCCTGGCTGTGAATCCCTTGACTGGCCATGCCAGGCTCTTGCAGGTAGAGGGCACACTTTTGGGAGGTAAGGGGCAGGTGAGAGCCGGGGTGGGGAAAGCAGAGCCTGCTGGTGTCTGGGGGTAGGTGACAAAGCTTCTGCCTCTGGACTGCCCACCCCCCTCGGTCCTCTATCCACTCCTCAGCAACCCTGGCCAGAGCCACTTGGGCCCAGCACCCACCCCGATGCCCTATCCAGCAGGCCACACCCCAGCCTGGTGGGGCCCGTGGGTCACTCCCACCTGCCCCACCTCTTGTGGAACCTGGCTCAGCACGGGGGGGGGGGAAGAGGGGCTCCGCCAGGAGGCTTCTGGATTCCAGGCCCCTTGGACCTGAACAGGCCCTGTCCTGTGCCCACAGTGACTGAGAGGTGTAGAAGGGTGGGAGCCCCCCACCATGGCGCTGCCTGGTCCCCACCAGGCCCAGTGTCTTTTGTGTAACCTGCCCATCTGTGGTTGCCAGGCCATCGTGCTGGGCTCCAGGCTGAAGCTGCAGCCAGCCCTTGATGTTGACAAAGTAAGTGTCTTTCTCTTGTGAATTCTGTGGGTTCCAACTTGGGTGAAGCCTAGGTCTCTATAAACAGGTTTAAGGGTGGGGGGTCTCGGACCACTGAGCCCTGGCCTCTGCTCAGCTTGGGGGGGGACTGGGGTGCTAGAGGTCAAGGGTCACGTGTGCCCACCTGACCCTGCGAGGAGGGCACTCACTGGGCTCAGGCGGAATATGCTCCGAAAGTGGAGGCCAGAGGGCTTCTCAGGAATGGAGCTCCCCATTGGGCCACTCCCGAGGCTCCAGCCTGGCTGGTGGGGCCCTGTCCAGTCTGGGCTCCAGGTAGCCTGACCTATGTGGTCACAGGGGGGAGAGGAAAGGAGGGGAGGTGGGGTCTACTGTAGGGACCACTGAAGGGGCTTTGCTGAGGCCTGGCTTTTGCAGTGGAAATGGCCTGAGTGTCCACAGGGCCAGTGCCACCCTCAGGGACTGCCTCCGAGGCTCTCGGCGCGCTCGGGCAGCTCGGGCTCCTGTGGGCACGAGCCAGGCACTACCAGCAGGCACGCCATCTGTGCCAACGAGGAGGCATTTCTGGGCAATCAGGCTACGGCCCATGGTTGGTCTCCCTTCTGCCTCCTTCCCACAGCTCAGTGAAGACACAACTGAGCTTCCCCAGGTCGCCCTTGCCTCTGGGGACCTCCAGTCCTTTGTAATGGAGATGGAGTTGACCACAGAGCCCCAGGGAGCAGTAAGGCCTGCATGTGTGGGGGTGAGGAGTGCGAGCACAGGGTAGGAGCTGGGGTGAGCACGTCATGCCCCAGGAGCCACTGTGTGGGTGCTCACACTCTTGGCTGAGCCTCTGGCCACTCCCTCCTCTGGACTGGAGGTGGGTCTGGGGTCTTAGCGGGGGGCGGAGGTGCCAGGTGCCTGCAGGTTGTGACCCAAGGATGTGCTTCCCCACAGATGAGCACCCCATTGCTCCTCCAGGACAGGGTGAGCCTCGTGGAGCGCTATGTGGCCGGCTTCCCGGACCTCCAGACGAGGCTGCTGGCCCTCCTGGACTCCTGGTGCCGGCCTGGCTTTGACATCGGAGTTGTCGCCAGGTGAGCCTCACGGGGGCCCAGGGTTGGGTGAGGGGGGTGGGCACAGGGAAAGCCACATGCATGGCCCCCACGAGTCGCAGCCAGGTAGGCCAGCCAGCGGCTCCTGGAGGTCTGTGAAGGCTCCTCGGCCGCTCGCCCAGCTGTAGGGAGCAGTGGCTTGATCCTGGCCGGAGCCGCCAGCTCTGGGGTCATCCTGCTGGAGGTTCGGACCTTGGGCTCTGGAGCAGACCTCCCTGGGCCCACCGCCCCTGGAGCTATGAGCAGATCGTGTGACTTCAATGCTAGGAAGCAGGCAACGCGCACAGCCCGGGCCGGGCTCGTCCCGTGCTGGCTCTCCTCGCTGACACAGAGCACAGCCCGGCTGGCCCATCAGTGGAGCGTGCGGCTCTTGATCCCAGGGTCGTGAGTTTGAGCCCCACCTTCAGGGTAGAGATTACTAAAAAAAGTGGCTTAAATAGTAAACAGTGTGTTTAAAAAAGGGGGGGACATAGAGCAAATAAGTGAACAGGCTGTGGGCTGGGGGCCGCAGTCCCACGTGGAGAAGGGACACACACGGATGGATAGTGGCGGGGTGCGGAGGACGGTGGGCCTGGGTTCAGCTGAGGATATTGGTTTACATTAATGGTTTAAAAATTTTTCTGGATCTTGGGGGCACCTGGCGGCTTAGTCGGTTAAGCATCCAACGCGGTCTCAGCTTGGATCTTGATCTCATGGTTGTGAGTTCAAGTTCACACTGGACTACATGCTGGGCATGAAACCTACTTAAAAAAATTTCCAGGGCACCTGAGTGGCTTAATCGGGTAAGCATCTGCTCTAGATTTCAGCTCAGGTCTTGATCTCACGGTTCATGACTGAGGCCCCAAATGGGCTCTGTGCTGACAGCTTGGAGTCTGCTTGGGATTCTCTCTTTCTCTCTCTCAAAATAAATAAATAAACTTAAAAGAAAAAGAATAGTTTAGAAAAAAAAATTTCCTAGGGCCTAGAGAGAGGGAGGGAGAGGGAAGGAAGGAGGAACAAAAAGGGAGAGAGGGAATCCCAGGCAGGCTCAGTGCTGTCAGCAGAGTTCGATGTGGGGCTTGAACTCACGAACCATGAGATCAGGAGCTGAGCTGAGATCAAGAGTCAGATGTTTGACTGAGCCCCCTGGGAGCCCCTATAAACACCAGGTTTTACCAAGTGCTTCTGTCCGATAAACACAGGCATCTATTATTGTGTCTGCTTCAAAATAAAGAAGACAGTTTAAGAAAACAAGAGGCAGTGGCAGCAGGGGGTCCGAAAGCTGATGGCAGGTGGTCAGACGGCAGCACTTAGCAGGTGGAGAAGCTGCCGGGTCGCCGCCAGAGGCTCGTGGGGTCCAGCACAGAGCCCGAGGAGGGCCCTCAGCGGACTCCTCAGCCGTCAGCCAGTCCTTGGGGTCCCTGAGCGAGGTGTCCACCGATCACAGAACAGAACTCTTCTCAGTCAAAATACAACAGCAATATGAAAAGCACAATAAAGGTTTGGAGAATAAATTTGAAGATGTCTCTGAAAAAGTACAAAACAGAGAAACAGAATGAAAATCAGAGAGAAACGGTTAAAAGAAAAAATAGACATCTTGTCAGGAAGGCCCAACATCCAAGTAATGGGAACCCCGGAGGGAGAGCAGACGGGAGCCCGCCCCCGAGGCGGTGGGGAGGCGGACTCTGCCCGCCCAGAAGAACAGGTGGGGTTCGGGTAGCGTCGCCTGCCCGGTGCTGTGGGAGGGCTTCAAAGCAAGGCCTCAGCTCTGCCGGACCGGCCGCCAGCGCGTGGCAGCTCTAGCAGCTTCTGCGGGGTGTGCTGAGCCGCCAGCAGTGAGGGGCCGGCTCAGCTCAGGCGGGCACGGCGGAGGGGGGGCCGGGACCTCAGCAGGCAGTGAAGGCCCGTAGAGAACGGGAGGGGGTGGCCTGGCGCTGACAGCATTTGCCTGGTCAGGGTATCACCAGCACAGTGTGTCCTGACCCCACGTGAGGACTTGGGTACCATGTGGGGAGGAGGCCGGAGAGCCTTCCGTGCTGAGATGTCCCGACCAAATACCTAAAGCTGAATAATCAAGAGATCACCTACAAGTATGTCACTTGTAAGCACAGAGACAGATACCAAACACGACAGAAGTGATGTGTGCGGGTCTGGTGTGCGGTGTGGCAGAGTGACAGGTGAATGCTCTTTCCGTAAGCCTTGTAGAACTACCTGAGTTTTAAACTGTTCGAATGTGTGACTTAGGGAAATAAAAGTCTTAAAAAGAAAGCAGCACGAGACAGGAGCCGTGTTTTTCTCCCCGCAGACAGCATCCACAGGTGACCTCCTTGAGGCTGGAGAGTCTGAGTCCCAGAGCGCTGAGCCGGCGGGTCCTGAGCCTGCGGGAGCGGCTGGGCCTGGACCCGGGTGAGTGCGGCCCCCACACCCTGTGCGCCCCTGGCCGATGCTGGGGCTGCCTATGGGTCAGGCTGACCAGGATCCACGACCCCCCTGCCTGTCGCCTGCCCATGGAGGCCGGACCCGGAACAGCAGGGACTCTTGGGAGGCGGGGCCTTGCTGCACCCCGCCCCTGGCCCCGCCCCCGCCCCTCCCTCTCGTCGTCTTGTCTGATGATGGCCGTTCTAGCAGATGTGCGGTGGTATCTCCTTATAATTCACATTTTCATTTCCCTGATGACGGACGGTGCCTTGGACCGTTACATACACCTGTGCAGATGTCTTCTCTAGGAAATGTCTATTCGCTGCCTTTGCTCGTTTTTCAATCAGGTTATTTGGGATTTTTGGCTCTTGAATTGTATGAGTTCCTTATATATTTTAAACGTTAGCCTCTTAGCAGATGCATGGTTTGCAAATATGTTTTTCCACTCTGTAGGCTGTCTCTTCTATTTGTCTACTGTTTCTTTGCTGCACAGAAGCTAATATTTAGTTTGATGTAAGGCCACTTGGTTTTTGCTTTTGTTGCCTGCTTTTGGCTTTGGGCCCTCCTTGTTCTTTGCCCTCTCCAGCCCACCGAACTAAATTTTAAGCCTTCTTTCTTCTTTTTTTTTTTTTAAATTTTTAATGGCTTTTATTTATTTTTGAGAGACAGACAGAGCGCGAGCAGGGAAGGGTCAGAGAAAGAGGGAGACACAGAATCGAAAACAGGATCCAGGCTCTGAGCTGTCAGCACAGAGCCCGACATGGGGCTCAAACCCACGAACCGTGAGATCATGTCCTGAGCCAAAGCCAGACACTTAACCGACTGAGCCCCCCAGGCGCCCTCTGTGTGGCATTTTCAGTTGTTCTTCTGGTGTGAGCTCTTAATGTCACGGCCAAAGACCGTACTCTGTATGACGTCAGTCCTTTGGATTGAAATGTGTTGTTATGAAGAAATCTAACTCCTTTTCTCTGAAAGCAGCCTCTTTCTCTCTCGCTCTCTCTCTCGCTCTCTCTCTCTCTCTGTCTTTGATGTTCTGCAGTCTCACTATGAGGGGACTGGCTATAGATTTCTTTGTATGTATCGTGCTCGGTACTGGTTGGGCTTTTTGAATCCGGATTGCCGCCTTCCGTCGGGTCTTGGAACCTGTCAGTCACCATGTCCTCGGACATTGCTGTTGGTCCCCTGGGACCCCGTGTGTGATGCCCTCACCCTCCCCCGCTGTCGCTGCGCTGTGCCGTGCTCCTCTTGTGCCCCGGGTGAGTCCTGGAAGTCTCCACTCCACATCACGATTCTCTCCTCTGTGTCCCACAAACCATGAAACACGTGCATCATTTTGATTGTTGTACCTGTGGCTCCGGAAGTTGGTCTTGGTTTTTTTTCAGATCTGCTCTTTGGCTCCGGTGGCTTCTCGATGCTTCACCATATTTCCGGTTTGGTCTTTTCTTCTTTGAATGTCTTGCTCACGGGTGTTTTATGGTCTGTGTCCGAGTTTCAGCCCCTCTCTGGTCAGCAGGTGGCTTCTGACTCACTCACCTGCAGGCTTATTTGGCCTCACATTGGGTCCTGCGCCCTTGAGAAATTGTGCAGGTCCCCTGACCCTGGGCGAAGGTGCCTGCCTCCAGAAAGGAGGCCAGTACTGGGGGCTTCTGCGAAGACAGAAACACATCACCAAGAGGTTTTCATCTGTGATTTTAAGTGGTCCCCCAGGAGGCACTAGGTGAAGAGATGGGAGAAGCAAGAAGTGGTGGCCCGGGGGCTGGCGGTGCGGGCAGTCAAGGCCAGCTAGGGACAAGGAGCTGCTGGCTGAGCTGACAGCAGCCAGGAATTCTCCACCCCAAGCAGCCGAGGCAGGTCTGGGAGGACTGGCCGGCTGCTGGGACCCCTGGGGCGCCGAGGGGCACAGCTGTAGGAAGGAGCCGCCCTCGGGTTGCAGAAGAAAACCAAGACTGAGGCTTTAGGTGCAGAGGGTCCTGGCAGCTCAGACCTCTGGGAGCGCCGGGCTCTGCGGGACTGGGAGGTCTGGGGTACAGTAGCAGGACCAGAGCACTAAGGAGTGGCCCCCCCATGGGGAGCCCTGTCCCTGGCCTCTGAGGTCACCTGCATGCCTGCCCTGGGAGCTGTGACAGGGGAGCCCTGCTGGTGTCACCCAGGGGGAGCACAGCGTGGGGACACAGCCCAGGAGAGGCAGGAGGGGCTCTTAGCATTGGGTGGGTGCCGGCTGCTGTGAGGGCTGTGCCTGCCTCCTTGGCAGGGGCTCTTCCCACCCACGACTCAGGACCGTGTGGGGCAGGGTGGGGGTGTGGGTGTGAGGCCCACAGGGCCAGGCTGGTGGGCAGCTGTGGGGGGGACCACAGCTGGGTCTGAGGGTGCAGGTCCTGGGAGGGGCCACCTTCCCTCCCAGCAGCCCTGCTATACCGTTTGCTGACCCACAGGGCCCATACTTCCGGGTGGGGCCAGGGCTTGGGGGCAGAGGAGTCTTGGGGTCTTGAGCAAACCTCAGCCTGGTGCGCCCCTTGGAGGTCAACCCCCCTGCACAGGTCTCAGCTGAGTGTGACACTGGAGCAGGGCCTCGACACCCCTAAATAGTGGGGACCCCCCCTGACGATGTGCCAAGTCTGGGGCCTGCTGGACGAGAGGGGAGGGCGGACAAGCAGGTGCTTCCATGGGTGCCTAGCTCGTTGGCCCTGCTGGGGAGCAGGGTGGACAGGCCCCTCCTAAGTCTCCTGATCTGCACGACCCCCTGCTGCCAGGCCCATCTGCAGCTTCCCCAGCTGGCTCCCAGGGTCTGTATTAGCCAGGAGGCCTCAGGGTCACCGCTGAGGTCACTGTCTCTTTGCGCCTCTGCAGTTTTCCCCATGTGTCCACCATCACAGCTCTGGCCTCCCCAGGGGCCAACCCCATGTCCTCCATGGGCTGACATTAGATGCAGAAGGAGGCTCGGGGGCTTCTGTGTGCCACGCCACCCTGAGCTCCCCACTGGCCCACCTGCCCCAGCCTGGGTCCCAGGGGGAGCTCCCCAAGGTGTCTGAGGTCAGGCGAGTCAGCTGGGCACAGCATGGGCTGGGTTTGGGCTTCGCGGCATCTGCCAGTGTTGGAGGTGTGCCGGGCGGTTGGGCCTGCCTCAGCTGTGCCTGTGCGGTTAAGGGTCTGCTGGGTCTGGACCAGCCAGTCAGCCGGGCTGCCGCGGAATTTGTCCTGTGGGTGCAATCCTGTATCCACAAGGCTGGTGGAAAAAGTATCCCACCAGCAACATGATGCTTCGAACTATGTAAATGTCAGAAGAGCCAGTTTCTCTCTGCGGACTCGTCTGCGAGGACGCGGGCACTTCATGTCCTCCGGTGAGGCCTGGGTAGCAGTGACTCACCTCTTTCCTTCTCGCCTCGGGCAACTCTCTCATTCACACACCCCCCCCCCCCC
>PJEM01015655.1:0-29116 GCA_004023845.1 Helogale parvula
ACATTGGCAAAGCAGGATATTCCTGTAGGACGACTGAAGAGGAGAAGGAAGAGGAAAGGAGGAAAGTCTGGTCGAGAGAGGAGAGCGGCAGGGACCAGTGTGGTCAAAGAGAACGGTCTCTGTGCAGGCCAGGTCCCAGAAGGCCAGGTGGAAAACTTGTCACCACAGGCTGGCGGAGGCTGGGGGTGGGGAGAGACAGGGCCTCCGTGAGGATTATTAGGACAGTGTCAGCCTTTCATTTATTTACACATAATAAAAAAGGCCTGCACAATACGTTGGTCAACACCATTTTCTTGCTTCAACGGTTTCCAAAAGGTCTGGCTGCCTCCCTACTGAGAGACTATTTCCAGGAGCCTGTTTTCAGGTCACTCGCCATAACCTCCTCGCTCTGTGCTCAGTTCCTCTGTCTCCCCATCTCGGTCTGTCTGTGTGTCTGTGTGTGTCCCTCTCTCTCTCTGTCTCTCTCTCACACACACAGGGAGTGCTGAATCCCCCCACCCCCGCCTCAGCTGGGACGCCCCTCCCCACCTGCACCCCCATCCAGCACAGATCTGACCAGTGGGGTTTCGAGGGAGCAGTGGCGGACAGACTGACTGCTGCCCTCTGACCCTTGGCTGTCTGGATCCGTGTGACCAGGATGCCGTTGCTGAGTTCAGACAACCGCTGGTGCTGTGGATGGGGAAGGAGGCAGAGGGGTCTGGTGGGGGAGGAATTGGAGGACCCCCTTCGCCAGGCTGCCCTGTCCTGTAGAGTTTTATGAGTCCAACCAGAGAAGCTCCTGCCTTTGGCTTAGAAATTAATTCATGGCTGAAAATGAAATACAAATACACTTTTTACTTCTCAGGAGCAGAGTCAGCAAGGACAAAATTATCTAGTGCCTCCACTAAGATTTTTTAAATACGCTTCTTAGTTTGGAATAATTTCAGCTTTAAAAGTTGCAAAGATTGTACTAAGCATTCGCATATGCTCCTCTCCTACTTTTCCTGTTGTTAACATCTTGCAGCGATCATTGGAACGAAGGCACCAAGGTTGGCACGTTCCTAGTGTTAACGTAGGTCTCTATTCAGATTCCATTAGTTTGCCCAGTAGTGTCTAGTGTCCTTTTTCTTTTCCAGAATCTCATCCAGGATGCCATATTACATATAGTTTGTGCCTCTTTAGTGTTCTCTGGTCTGTGACAATGTCTCAGTCTTTCTTTGTTTCGATGACCTTGACAGTTTGGGGGGGTATTTAATAGAATGTCCCTTAGCTTGGGCTTGTCTGGTGCTGAGACTGGGGTTATGTGGTTATGGGTTAAAGTGAAGCGTCCCTCTCATCACATCTATTAGCCCTTCTTCCTCCATATTCCCTCCTGCTTCTTTGTCACAGACCCTTTCTCCCCTGCCCAGCCCCTGGCAACTATGGTCTGTTTTTTGCCTTTTCCAGAATGTCATATAAATGAAATCATACAGTATGTAAACTTCATGTTCTCAGGGTTTTTTTTTAAAGTTTATTTATTTATTTTACAGAGAGAGAGTGAGTAGGAGAGGGGCAGAGAGGGACAGGGAGAGAGTGAATCTCAAGCTGACAGCACAGAGCCCAACTCAGGGCTCAATCCTACAAACCGTGAGATCATGACCTAAGCCAAAATCAAGAGTCTGGTGCTTAACGGACTGAGCCACCCAGGGGCCCCTATTTTCTCAGTTTTAAAATCAGTGTTATTGAGGTATAATTGACATGTAATATACTGTACATATTTAAAGGGTACAATTTGATAAGTTTTGACATATGTATACACTTGTGATCTCATCACCACATCAAGATAGGGTGTGTGGCCCCGAAAGTGTCCTCATGGTCCCTCCCTTCTGTTGTTTGGCCTCACCTCCTTCCCCGACCTCCTCCCACTGCCCTGGGCACCCTTGCAGATTCCCTCACCCTCCCTGGTACCTGGTGCTCATTCCCCCTCTTAAGTTCTCCTCCCGCAAAGCTATGCACCTTGTCCTTTTGGTCTGCCCAAATCCTGCCCATCTTTCTAGTCTCTCCTGTCACTCCCCAAATGGCTGATGGGGATTTTAAAGTTATTCTTTGAGAAGAATCCAGCTTACCATTGTCACCTCCTTCTCTGATACTCATGTACTTATGCACCGCCTCTTGATGGCTTTCTTTATTTACTTATGCAACATGTTTGTGTCTTATTGTCCTGAGGTGAGGTGACCCCAGTGTGCCCTGGGCTTGGATACTCAGGTTCATATATTAGACTCAGGCTTCTACTTAACCTCTCTGTGCTTCATGGTCCTAATCTGTAAAATTGGGAAGATAATATAATACCTACCACAAAGGGTTGTTGTGAGGATTAATTGGATTTATCCACACAATTTATGAATTTATGCACAAAATTAGAAAAGAATTTTGTTGGGGCATCTGGAAGGGTCAGCCGGTTAAGTCTCCAACTTTAGCACAGGTCATGATCTCATGGTTCATGGGTTTGAGCCCTGCATCGGTCAGGCTCTATGCTGATGACTCAGAGCCTGGAGCCTGCTTCAGATTTTGTGTGTCCCTCTCTCTCTGCCCCTCCCCAACTTGCACTCTGTCGCTCCCTCTCAAAAAGAAATAAACATTAAAAAAATCTTGTTATACAGTGGGCACTTAATAAATGTTCATTCTCAGCAGCAGCAGCAGCAGCATGATTGTTGAAAGCCTTTTAAAGGCAGCACTACAGCTCTTGCTTCACTTATGTGAGCGTATCGCCTTGCACGGTGCTAGGCATGTGGAAGAAACTTGGCTATCTGCTGGATTTAGGATCCAGGGCCGCTTCAGTGAGGCACACATTCCTGGGACCCGTGAACACACTACGGTACGTGCCTTCTTGTGTTCTGCTGTTAGACAAAACAAAACAAACCAGATTCCCAAATCAAAACGCTATGATGCTTCTGTCTGGGTAAATATAGCCATGACATGTGTATTTCCATGGTTTAGAATATCACCAGTGGAAATCTGCAGTGGAAAATCGAGTACAACACTTGTGTCACATGACTCGTTGTACTCCTGTTTAGATGTGCCAGCTGCCTAGGAGTCAGGTGGTGAAAGCTTTCACAGTGAGGAAGGAGTGTGCGAGAATGCAGCATGCACAGAAGGCAGGGAAAGATTCAGACACTACTGAGCATCTACTTCTGGGATGTGCTAGAGCTTGCTCGACCATCAAACTTTCAGGGACTTTGCAAGCTGGTTATGAAATGCAGCCGTTATAACAACCTACATAGACTTTGTTTCTAATACAAATAATGATATTCACATCGAGTATAAATATTCCACTAAGTATTGCACTTATTGCATCTGTGTGGTGACAATACTGTATAATGGTGTGCTATGTCCTCTCTCTTCCCATCTGTTTTCTGTGATGTCATGTGGTAGGAGTATTTACACCACAGATATTGGCAAGCACTTCAAATCAGGACTTTTGAATCCGGGAGCACGGGCTGTTAGATATCTACCAGCACATCACTGAGTGCATACGAGACATGGCGGTTGAAAGGTTTTGGTAGCAAGAAGCAGACTCATGTTAGTTCCAATAAAGTGAGGAGGGGTTTATGCTGAGGGCATTTATTGTGAGAAAAGGGAGCTAGACCTGATTGGAGAACAGGCACTATCCCGGGGCATGATGGGGCTGGGGGCTGGAGGATCTGGATCCAAGGCTAGCATAGCGACCCCGGCACATGGTATTGGGTGCTGTGCCCTGGCTCACTGCTATTCTCAGGGTCCTTGCTTCCTTCTGTTTTCCTCTCGGCTGGCTCCCACCCCATCTACCCTCTATCCTCTGTCTCTTGTTGCTTCTGCTTTCTTATAGTTTCTCATATCTTTGGCTTATATTGATTATCCACAGTCACTCCAGCTTTTCATTATCTGCTCCTATTAAAGACTGTGTCATACTCTGCTGTTTATTTGTTGCTTTAATTTCTGAGAGAGGGGATCAAATGGGTCCAGCTCATTTTTTCATGCAAGGTGGTATCAGTTGGCAGCTGGCCTATGATTCACTGGGCTTTCTGCCAAATGCTTGTATCTGGCCACTACCGGCCAGGGAGGAAGGAAGGGTCACACACTGTAAATTTTGGCCGAGTATGTGAGGAATAGAAAGACGAATTAGCTAAAGTGAAATAGACCAGAGAAAGAAAGCCAAAAAGTATGTATGCTATCACTCATATGTGGAAGCCCCACCCCTAAAAAGGGAAGTCAGTCTTGTAGAGAATAGAAGAGGGGTTGCTGGTGGGATGGGGCACATAGAGGCTGGTAAAGGGGTACAGACTTTCAACTCTCAGATGAATAAGGTTTGAGGATCTAAAATATATAGCATGACTATCATTAATAACACTGTATTTTATCACTGAAATTTGCTAACAAGTAAAACTAAAATGTTCTCACCAAAAAAAAAAAAAGATAAATATATATAAGGTGATGGGGTGTATTAATTAACCAGATGGAAGAAGCCTTTCTCAGTGTATAACTATATCAAATCTCCATAATGGACGCTTTCAACATCTTACCATTTTGTATGTCAATTATACCTCAGTAAAGTTAGAAAAAAGAAGACGAGCTAGCTACTACCAGAATGAATAAAATCAGAAAGACCGACAGAGTCTGGTGAGGGTGTGGCGCACCGCTCCAGATCTCACACACCGCTGGGGCAGAGAAAATTCACACAGCTGGTTAGAAAACCAATCAGCGGTATCTTCTAAAGTGGCCTGTATACTTGTCCCGTGACCCAGAAGTTCCGCTCTTGCTCATACCCAACAGAAATGAAGGCTGGCTTCCATGACAGGATGAGCACAGGAATCTTTCTTGGAGCACGGCCTGTTATGATTCCACACTGGAAACTCCCTAGAGACCATTCCCAAGAAAGCAATCTTGAGAATGAGTAAAGAAGATGCGGTGTATATACATACACAACAGACTATTAGTCATAAAGAACGAAATCTCACCATTCATGACAACATGGATGCATCCAGAAGGTATTATGCTGAGTGAAATAAGTCAGACGAAGATAAATACCATCTGATTTCCCTTATATGTAGAATCTAAAGAACAAAACAAATAAACAAAACATCCAAACAGACTTATAAATACAGAAGACAAACTGGTGGTTGCCAGAGGGGAGGTGGGTGGAGAAAGGGCAGAATGGATAAAAGGGATCAGAAGGTACAAATTCCAGTTATAAGATAAATAAGCCCCAGAGATGAAGGCACAATATAGTCAATAATATTGTAAGAATGTTGTACGGTGACAAGTGGTAACTACATTTATTGTGCGGAGCATTTTGTAATGTATATAATTGTCAGATCACTATGTTGTAAGTCCATATGGAACTAATAGAGCATATGTCAACCATACTTCAATTTAAAAAAAGTTTATGGGGGCGTCTGGGTGGCTCAGTGGATTGAGCATCCAACTTCGGCTCAGATCATGATCTCACAGTTCGTGGGTTTGAGCCCTGCGTCGGGCTCTGCGCTTATAGCTAGCTCAGAGCCTGGAGCCTGAGCTCTCTCTGCATCTCCCTCTCTCTCTGTCCCTCCCTGCTCACACTGTCTCTCTCTCTCTCTCAAAAAATAAATAAAACATAAAAAAGTTTTATTAAAAAGTTTATGAAGTGCTATGAGACCTCAGAGAAAGGGGCAACTGATTCTGCTGGGAGAAAAGGAAAGAAAGGAGTAGTTTGTGTGTACACAGTGTCTGGTATGTGCAAGATACTTTAACTCCGTCACCTTATTTAGTCCCTCATACTCTTCTCATTCTGTAATTGCTAAGACAGGAAAGCTTTGAATGGGCTTTTGAGTGATACATAGGTATTCAACTCAAAGTAATGAAAATCATTGTGGGACCATTTACAATAAAACCTTATGGTGTATTAGTTTCCAGAGGCTGCTGTAACAAATTAACACAAACTTGGTGGCTTAATGCAACACAGATTTATTCTCGAACAGTTTTTTTTTTAACATTTATTTATTTTTGAGAGACAGAGAGAGACAGATCATGAGCGGGGGAAGGGTAGAAAGAGAGGGACACACAGAATCAGAAGCAGGCTCCAGGCTCTGAGCTGTCATCACAGAGCCCGACACAGGGCTCGAACCCACGAACTGTGAGATCATGACCTGAGCCGAAGTCGGACACTCAACCGACTGAGCCACCCAGGCGCCCCTCGAACAGTTTTGGGAGGGCACGAGTCTGAAGTCTGGCAGATCTCTGAGAAAAATCCTGCTTCTGGTAGCTGCCCTGACATTCCTGGGCTCGTGGCCACATTTCCATTTTCGCCCCTGTTGTCACATTGCTTTCTTCTCTGTGTTTCTCTTTAATGAAGATACTTATGGTGGCAATTAGGACCCACCCCGATAATCCAGGACTTACTCTTCATCTCAAGATTCTTAATTTAGGTACACCTGCAAGGACCCTTTCTCCAAAAAAGGCAACATTCACAGGTCCCACGGATTTGATGTAGACATTAGCCTACCACAAATGGTTTAATTGAATTAATAATATATACCAGCTTATTAAAAATGGATAAGTAGGTGTTTGCTAGACAGAGGGGAAGGGAAGTCTGAATATATAGGAGAATCCTGGACTGTGCTTCATGGGGATTATAATATATTTCATTGTATACTTGCCCCTGACCCCAAACTCCTTGGCTGGAGGAGCACATCTATACAAGCGCGTGCACACGTGTGTACCCACGCCTGCACGTGCGCGCACACACACAGAGTTAACTTTGGCCTAGTCTGGGGTCGTCTGGAGAGCTAGAGCCACCTACAGCCCATAATTCACCGACCTCCGTGTGCTCCTCCGAAGGGAAAACGTTTTGAACCCTCGTATGTATTCTAAACCATTTTTAGAAATAATCCTTTTCTTCAAACAAAAGCATGTTGTGTATTAACTGATAAAGAGTGAAAGTCCGGAGCCCAACATCATCTTGATGCCCTCGGTCTATTCTCCGAAGAACCCATCTGAAAATTACTGTTGTCTCAGATAGGTTTGGCAGATTTTTCTAGCAATGAGCAGGAGAGTAAATATTTAGAGCTTTCCAGTTCTTACGGTCTCTGGAGCAACTATTTAGCTGTTATGAACTGTACAAAAATGGCAAGGCTGAGTTCCAGTCACACTTAATTGACAGACAGTGAACTTTGTGTTTAAAAGTTTTATTTTGGAGTGCCTGGGTGGCTCGGTCGGTTAAGTGTCCGGCTTTGGCTCAGGTCGTGATCTCAGGGTTTGTGGGTTCGAGCCCCGCATCGGGCTCTGTGCTGACAGCTAGCTCAGAGCCTGGAGGCTGCTTCAGATTCTGTATCTCCCTCCCCCTCTGACCCTCCCCTGGTTGTGCTGTCTCTTTCTGTCTCTCAAAAATAAATAAGAAACATTAAAAATTTTTTTTAAATAAAAGTTTTATTTTGTTGCTTGAACATAGTTGGCATCACTGTTACATTAGTTTCAAGTGTACCGCATAGTGACTCAGCTTCTCCATACATTACGCTCTGCTCACCCCAAGCTTAGCTACCACCTGAATGGACCCCGAGGTTTGAGTTTCATATAATTTTCACATTATGGCATAAATTCTTCTGATTCTCCCCCAACCATTGAAAGATGTAAAAATTATTCTTAGCTCACGGGCTGTGCAAACAGGCAACGGGCTGGCTTTAGTCCTCAGGCTGTAGTTTGTCATTTGTCTTAGATAATAACATCTGACTGTGGAAGCTCTTTTGAGATTCAACATCCCAGAGCCCTGGGATTGGAAAGGACCGCATCGGCTACGAGTCCTTAATTCCCACCACAACATCCACCTGCCATCCCGGGCCTCCCTGCGCTGCCATCCGGGGCCTTCCTGAACTGCAGCTGCAGGTAGCCGCACCTCCCGGCCCGCCCGTTCTGCTCCCCCTCGACAGCGCTGATTGCCAGAGTTCTTCCCCATGCAGAGCGGCACCTGTCTCCAGTGGGAGCATCTACGAGCTACAGTTGGAACCGTGAAGCACAATATTAACACATCAGGTTAATTTCATGCTCTGCTTGTCTTGGGCTGATATTAACGAAAATTAAATTTTGTGCTAATCAGCCTTAGCGTTCAGCACGCACGACACAAATTTGTGATTTCTGGCAAGGGTGGTTAAATGATATTTATGCTATTTGTGTGGTGCCTGAATAACGGAAATAGTATTACCAACAATTAAACTCCCAGGTTGACAGATGTCACCCTGAGCAGACAGAGCCCAGTGCAAGTGCAGATTCTTCTTAGCAAGTTGCAGGTGGGAAGGACACAAACCAGGGAGCTGCAGTTACTTTTCAATTTCCTCCTTTCCTTGGGATAGCTAATTCTGAACATTTGACTGATGCAAATGATTTTACTCTGTGCCCTGATTTCACCTCCTTCCCCCTCCCTTCCCTCTTTCCCCCCTTTTGGCTTTGAAAAGTACATTTTTAGGGACAAGAAAGAAGGATTGTTTTCCTCTTTCCTGGCCATAGGAAAAGGTCTTTGGACAGCTGAAAAGCATTCTCATTAGCTGCATCTGGCTTATTGGTGCGAGCCGTTGGGACCTTAAAAGGGAGGTCTCGTACTGATCAGCAGAGTTGAAGGGAGGAGGAGTAGATGAGTGAAACTCATCTGCCTCCAGAGGGTCTTCCCTCTGTAGGGGATAAATGCTTGCCCAAGCCCATGGCCAGAGTGTCTGGTGTTTTCTCTGTGCTTTCTCTGTGAGGAGTCAGTCGCTAGCAGAGGCGCTGTGTGGATGCTGTCTTGTGGGACTTATTTCCTGGAGGAGGTAAGAGCCTCTGAGCACACTGGCTGCAGGCGGATTTCTCCCTAAAGTCCACTGCACTTCAACTTCGTTCACAAGGAAGCGTCAGGGGAATTGAAAGTCCTCAGGCTCCTGGATAAACATTTCATGTAAGAGCCACCGAGTGCACCCAGAGATAGGCTCTTGAAGGGTACCAGGCACATCTTTCTTTCTAAAGAAGAGTGTGTGCTCCTGGTTACTAAGCTGCAGGGTCTGTCATGCCTGTGGGGGAAGGGAAAGCTTTTATATGTCCTGTCGGTTGGGTGACCAGTCATCCCTGTTGGCCCGGCACCGAGGAGTTCCTGGTATGTGAGACGTTCAGTGTTCAAACAAGAACAGTCCTGGGGTGGTTGGGGCCAGACAGGCAGTTCTAGGCTACCCCCTGTGAAATTGCTAATGGTCCCCCCGAAGGCTCTGGCAATTGTGTCCAGTTTTTGTTCCTTCCCTTTTCGTTTTCCATGTGTCCCGTTCTCCCCCACAGGGGCCGAAGAGTCCTCATTTGGAGAGATGGGCCGGGGGAGACGTGACCAGCACACCACATGCTACTGCCTCCTTTGCTCCCTGACCCCGGGCAGTCAGGGCTAAGTGATCTTGTCCCCCAGAGCTGACCGCTTTCCAAACACTGAATCCCAGGCAAGTTCTATCAGTCAACAGAATTTGGCACAGAAAATAAGACCCATCTATCATCTCCGGACTGGGGCACTCCTCCAGAAGCCGGTGTGACCCAAGGGACAACTGCAAATGGAAACAGAAGTGCTGAAGGTAGGACTGAGCCAGTGAGGCACTGTGGACATTAGGCCAAGGGGAGGGTTTGAGGACGGTGGGATGCAAAAGCCACCAGGGGGTCAACTGATCCAGGGCCGGCCCCACTTCCACTGTATTCAGACTGGGTGCTGATCTTGCACTGAGGGGGCTGGTAAGCTGGCCTCTGGGTCCTTGGGCAGGCTGACATCTGGTGCCTCCTGGACCCAAGCCTGCACCCTCTCTTTACCTGGTAGCCTGGCTGCCCCAACCTTGGGGCAGCATAACAGGCCTCTGTTCCCTCCGCTCTCTGTGCTGGGTCCGGCCTCATGACAACGGTGTTCACATGCGCAGGACACTCCCGTGGGTGTGCCCAGGGCCAGGGCAGGGAGTCAGCTGGCGCTCATTCATAAGGCCGTGCTGGCTGCAGAAGAGTGAGAGGGTCTAACGGGGGTGGATTGAAGAGCCAGTGTCCTGAGGCCCCGGAGGTCCCCTCTTCTTTCCCTTCCAACCGCTGTGGCCACCTGCCCTTCACGCTGTGACTCCAGGTTCTCTTCCCCATCCAGCAACTGAAAGCCATGTCTGGTGCAGACCCAGCCTCTAGGACTGATCTGTCAGGTCCGATCTGGAACATCAGGACTTTCCAGTGTCGTTCCTGGAACCCTGGCTGCAGCCGCGTGCTCTTCTCTCCCCCCCAGGAAGCACGTCACCACGCCTGTGATGAAGATTACATATTTGGTATTTGTACATGAGCCTTCCTCACATCACTGCCTTTATTACTAGTAGAAAATAATCATACGGACAGATACACGTGTAGGGCTCTGGACATTTAAAATGTGTTAGTTCATTTAATTATCACAGCAACTCTCTGAGGTACATACTATTGTTATTCCCATTCTACGAATGAGGAAACTGAGGCTTGGAGAGGTTATTTATGTAATTTACCTAAGGTCACACTGTGTATGAGTGTCAAGGCCAAGTGGTCAGAGACCACCTCTTGGGGTCCTCATCTGCTCACACAAAGCATGGAATGTGGTTGAATGTGGCCTCGTACAAGCAGGACATGGAGGTGCAGCAGGCCTGGGCCAAAGCCACCAGGGCAGCCGTTTGTGTGAACTCACACCCAGAGGGCAGATGGGCCCAGGAACATCCCAGTGGATGATAGCGGGCCAGGTGATGACTGGGAACAGACACCTCTTTCCCACATGCTTTGGTATCCCCAAAATAGAATATAATGGAGAAGAACTAAAAAAAACAAAAAACAACAAAAAATTAATGGAGTGAATAGAATTTGAGATTAAATTTCTGCAGCTCTAGTACAGAAAAACACAGAGGGTTCTATTTCTTTCAACCATTTCTCCTTAATTTTCCTTTCCCTGCTTGGCTCTGGGAGGGGAAAACCCAGCCAGACTTGTCACCTGCACAGTTCTTACCAGTGAGTGAGCTCCAAGGTCTCTGCTTCAGATGCCTGACCTACCCTGTGCTGGGGCCTGGGTCATGGGTGGGGGCAGGCAGGGCACAGTCCCTCTTCTTGGGGTCTCCCCAAATCTGAGCTCTCTGCTCTCTTCCTCTTTCTTTCACAACAGCATGTGAAATTACTGAGTCTTGAGAGTGGTGGAGGGTGGTAAGCAGTGGCTTGGACTGGTCCCATGTCCTTCTAGATCTGTCATTTACAGAGTAAACTGAACACTCTGACTCTTACAAGATTCAGGGGCATCTGATGCTCAAAAGTGCAGGTCTCATCACCTAAGTGCCTTGAAGACTTTTGAAACCTTGAACACTAAGGATTTGGCTCTATGGTTCTGTTTCTGGTTCTCTGTTCTGCTGTAATCCCCCAACCAGGAGACGACAGGTGCCTTGTGGTCCCACGTAGCTGCTCTGAGGGGGAAAGGAAATCTATTAGTCCACATGCCCCCTTATTTGCCTTCCTAGGCTCGGTAATGCTTTTTAGTGTCAGTTTCCTGATACTTTGTCTTTAGCAACTTTCCTAAATAAAACAGCTAATGCAGTTCAAGAACAGAAGCCCGGGCTGCTCTAGTGCAACTCTGAAGTACCCAGACTGTTTGGAGACAGGCGACGCAGGAGCAGGCACAGAGCAGGACATCTGTTCCAGATCCGCTCCCTGGCTGCAGGGACCAGGCTTGAGCGCCAAACCCCAAGACGTAAAACAGGTGTAATTTCATGCAATGACTAGGGCCACTGGAGGACAGTTGTGTTAAGAAGGATCCTGAGGCTCGGTCTGTGCTCATCAGGAAAGAAAGTGATTGGTTGATAATGCCTGATGTGGGCCGGAGCATGGAGGAGAGGGCGGCAGTCCTGCCAGGTTCTTGCAGAACTTATTCAAAGTCATTCCCTCTGGAAGATGTAGTGAGGGACCCAAGTGGTAAAGCAAAGCCTCGTCTCTCCTTGTTGTCTAAGCCTTAGGTCCCAGGGGCACCTGAGTTGTTAGCACCTCAAAGCAGCCAAGCATGACAAGACAGGACTGGATCTGAGACTGTCTACAAACTCTAAGAGTGCTTTTGTTTGTTAATTGTATTTTGTTTTTTTTTTTACTGCTTGGAGTTCCCTTTCTACCATCATCATCTCATGGGCAAAGTGGGCAACTGGTTCTTCAAGTTCTGAACCAACAGGGGGCAGCAGAGAGCAGAGAAGAGCCAGTCTGGTTCTCCCTGCCTCCCCCCCTCCCCAAAACTCCCCCCTACACTTCAATACCCAGGAAAATTCTTCAATCTTCTACTCCCTTGGAAGGAGAATCCTGTGGGCTCACAGTGTTGAGCCTGTTGTCCACACAGTGGTGTGGTTCAAAGGCACAGCAAGAAAAGCCAGAGGGCGGGAGGCTTTCTTTGTGGTTCAGGTGGACAAAAGCCTTTGTTGGATGCAAAGCTGCTGTGAGAATAGGGAAGAGGAGAAAGAATAAGAAAGAATGAGTGACAGTTACCATTTACTCAGCACCTATAAGGCCCTCGGTGACTGCTTTTTCTATTCACTTATTCACTTTTTCAAAACCTCTGGTTCACGGATGAGAAAACAGGGATCCAGAGACTTGCCCAAGATCAAGTGACTAAGGAGGGCCTGAAGCTGAAATTTGGATTCTCATCCGCCCAAGCCTCTGAGTTATCATGTTTCTGGGAAGGAGGCACGAAGGTGCACATGGCATTGGGGTGTCCTGGGGAGTTCTGTGGGCCTAAGAGAAGGCAAATAGCCCTCCTGGCGCAGTTTTCTCTCTCCTGATGGCCATGGATGCCCCACCATAGTTAGCCAACTCATTGGCTCATGAATGCGTTCACCATCCCAGGCAGGGCCAGGAGGAGAAGCTGGGCCCCGGTGAGAGTGTCTGTGAGTGATGGTGATGGAGTGAAATCTGCCAGTGAGCTGGTGTTCTCACGAGGCGTGTCTGTCGAGGGAGGCCCTGCAGCTGGGGGGGGGGTGAGGACGTAGAGTGGCCCCCTATAGTAAGGCCTGAGGAAGCACTTGGCCCTGGGCCAGTCATCTCCTAGGTCCCTCCTCTTACTGCTATCCCCTGACTCCCATTTGAAGCCCGTATTTCCTCCCTTCTGTCCCTCCTCCTGTGCATCCATTTATGCTCTATTCAGTGGCTCAAACAATTCATCTGCTGTGTGTGGACTGGAGCCATGGCAAAGGACAGTCCCTGAAAGAGATGGGAAGAAAGATTGTAGAAAGTTGTATGGAGCTTTCCAGTGCTCATCGTGGAGGCCGTTGACTTAATCACCCATCCGGGAGGTAGTTAGGTTACCTTGGAAGGATAGGGGCAGAGCAGGGATTTGAGCCTCTCTCACCTCCTGTGGGCTCAGCTCCACCTCGGCTCAGGAATCAAGCCTGGCCTCACTTACGGAAGAATATTCATGCACGTTTGAAATTTTGGGGGTGGGCTTGGGGGCATTGGCACCAAGGGCATCTTACTGTCAGCACTGCCCCTTCCCCTTATCAATCACCTCTTTGGTGTTGTCTTTTTTTTTTTTTAAGAAGTTTTTCTTGGTCTTAACTATAATATTTTTTAGAAAATACATTAAATCATAATGAGAAACAATCCCTTTTACCATCCCGCCTTCTTGACTCATTTCTTGATTGCATTTCCTGCTCTCTGATGCCCCATATCTGTTCCTTCTTTAGGTGATTACTGTCTGTCTTCCAGAAAAGGAGTTTGACAGGAGGGACTTCCGTGTTTTTTTCGCTGCTCATTCCTTAGTGCTCAGAACAGCACGTGGCACATGTGTAGAATGAGTGAATTTAATTCATAATGCCATGAACTCAGATCTAATTTTATTTACCATTATAGAGGGAGCATTTGTCAGTGTCAATAAGTCTTCAAAAACATCATTTTTTAAATGCTTATTATTATTTTTTTGAGAGAGAGAGAGACAGCATGAGCAGGGGAGGGTCAGAGAGAGAGGGAGACACAGAACTGGAAGCAGGCTCCAGGCTCTGAGCTAGCTGTCAGCACAGAGCATGATGCGGGGCTCGAACCCACAATCATTAGATCATGACCCGAGCTGAAGCCGGACACTTAACCGACTGAGCCACCCAGGCGCCCCTTAATGTTTATTTTTGAGAGAGAGAGAGGAGGGAGGAAAGAATGGGAGGGAGGGAGAGAGGGAGAGAGAACAAGTGGGGGAGGTACAGAGAGCAGAGAGAGAGGGAGACACAGGATCCGAAGCAATTTCCGGGCTCTGAGCTGTCAGCATGGAGCCTGGTGCAGGGCTCAAACTCACGGACCATGAGATCATGACCTGAGCTGAAGTCAGACACTTAACTGATTGAGCCACCCAGGCACCCCCAAAAACATCATTTTAAATGCTGGATAACAGTTTCTGGTATGGGCAGCTAAGCTGTGCTGGCTATTCCTATGGTTTTGGACACTAAAGGATTATATAGATTCAAGGGATTCTCCACTTACAAGCTATACCAGGGCTACAACTCTTATATATCATTTCTTGGTTCCTTGTTTTTGGTTGAATGAATAGATGTGAATGTCTAGTGGCCCATGGAGAATTCCTGTCTTTGCCCTCTTTAGCCTGGGCATAGCATTGTGGAACCTCTCTCTGGATGTCTGGGCCAGCAGCTGGCTGGGCTCTGGGTCATAGGGGAAGGGACCCAGGGTGAACAGAATCAAGAGCTGGCCCCTATTCTTACAGGAGCCGCCTGCATGCCCTTAGGCAGGGGACCTTACCTCTGCTTGTGTCCTCTTCTGTAAAATGCTGGTTATGGTTCTCTGACCCATGTTCCAAAGATTTCCCAAGAGCACATGAAAAAACTGTACGAGGGGCACCTGGGTGGCTCAGTCGGTTTGATGTCCGGCTTCGGCTCAGGTCATGATTTCATGGTTCGTGAGTCTGAGCCCCACATTGGGCTCTGCTGACAGCTCGCTCAGAGCCTGGAACCTGCTTCGGATTCTGTGTCTCCCTCTCTTTCTGACCCTCCTCTGCTCGCTCGCTCGCTCTCTCTCTCAAATAAATAAAAAATATTTTAAAAACCTGTATGTGAGAACATTTCTAAACTAACTCAGAGGTCTACTACCCCATCCTCTCTCACTTCCCAATTTCTATTCCACATCAGTCCTTTACAAGAAGAAAGAATTAAGCACAGAGGTTGGGGTCATTTTAGACAAGCCTCAAAGAATGCAGAACTGTGGGATCCCACTTGATAAAAAAAAAAAGGGGGGCATTTTCGAGTTTGTTTGGTGAGATGAGACCTACGAAAAGCGAAGGGACTTGATTGCCAGCAGGCTCTCCCAACTCTGGGTCCTCACTTAAGCTCCTCCCTCAGTCTGCAGTGCCCTTCCCCTCCTTATCTGCCTGTGGAAAGGCCCTGCTTCCAGGAAGCCTTTCTGGAACCTTCTCAAGGAGAAGCGAGCTTTCTCTCGGGCGCTGCACATGCGTAGCCTGTGCTATCCACCCCTGACTGCTTTATTCACTGTTTGGATTGCCGAGGACGGTGGTTCTGGGCCCTGCCTGCACATTACACTCAGCTGGGGAGCGTTAGACTCGCTTGGCCACAGGGATCAGCATCGGTGCAGTTTACAAGCTCCCCAGGTAATGCTAATGTGCAGGCAGGGATGAGAACCGTGGGTTGAGACCTCCTCCCGCCTCCAGGGAATTTTTCCCGAAGTCTATTCTCAAAGCCCACAGGCCCCTTTCTCTCTCCACCCCAGAGGAAATGAGTTGCCACCAAGAGATGATCTTAGTTCTGACTTGATGTCTTCAGCAGGAAGTGGAAAATCCAATTCACGGTGTCAGCAGTGAACTGAATTTCTGTTCCAGCCCTTAAGGCCAATGGGCAGCCTGGACTGGTGTGAGCGGCAGATGTCTCCGGAGCAGGACAGCCAGGTAAGCATATGAGTCTCCCAGGCTGCCCAGAGAACCAAGAAGCATCTTGCGCCTAAAGGGCAGAGTGCCCGTGTTTGCTGGTGAGCCCTGTGAGATTTAGTGATTTATCTGCCATTGTGGGGTCAGCAAGATGCCATTCTTCTGGGGAATTTAGGCCTGTTAGGTCACTTCAGATCAACAGCAAAGAATTCTTCCAGCTTCCGTAGCAAGTAGGCGTCTGTATATCTGCTGTGGATTGTAAACGAAGCTTGCTTGGTCCTGGGTCCTTAGTGACAAAGACATAGAGCTTGGATCAGTGGATCTTTTGAGCACATTGTTTCTTGGTGTTTGCCTTCCATGGGTTGCTACCTCCTTGAGCCTGGTACTCAAGGCCTCTTACTAGTAGAATTTTACCTTGTTTAGATCTCAAGTAGTCATTAGAGATGTCCTAACCCAATGGTTGTTATCTGAGCTCCTAGGGTAGGGTGGATGGTGCCAGAAACTTCCCTGCTGTTTTTTGCCAAATATATGTTTGGGGTTTTTTTCCCCTGAAAAATGAATCCATAACCCTCAAGTTACCAGAATGATCCCTACACCCCCATGGTTAAAGAATGGCTGGTAGTGTCTAATTCTGTTGTTTCATAGAGGAATATACTGAAGCCCAGCGAGGAGCAGCTCCCAGGGCCTGCCTGCCAGTTGCCAGATGAGTCGGATGGGTTGTTCAGTGTTGACTGACTCACGGTCATCAAGGGCAAAGCAATCCATGTGGGAAGCGGGAAGCAAGGGTGTCGTTGGGCAGAAAGAAGGATCAACCTGAGGCTCTGGGAGTTTGTGTCGGCCTCACACAGAGACACTGACCACAGCCTTCATCTGCAGGATGTACAAGGTGTGGACACTATTGTTTGTGGCGGGGGTTTGGTGGGGGACACCGATGCCTTTCGTGGGCCTGAAGGGGATCATCTGTCCACCAGCTTGCCCTCTCCTATGGACCCAAAGTGTGGTTCTAAGTCAGGACAGCTGGCTTTGGAGAGGAACTGGGTAGTGATCTCTACAGCAGCTGAAAGCCATGTCAGCTTCCAATCCTACAAGCATAGGGATTCATTTAGAATTACAAAAACAAAAACAAAAACAAAAAACCCAAAATAAAAAAAGAAAACCAAACCAGCCAAATAAAAAAACAAACCCAAGGAGCACATCAGAACTACCAGAAGAATCAGCAACTCCAAAGAGGGGAATCAGGCTAAAAATTTAGGGCAACTATGTCTCCTTTTTAATTTAAATATTTTTTTTAACTTTAAAATTTTAGAGAATGCACAAGGGAGAGGGAAGGGCAGAGGGAAAGAGAGAGAATCTCAAGCAGACTCCATGCTCGGCGTGGAGCCCAATAGAGGGCTAATCCCATGATCCTGGGATCATGACCCGAGCCGAAATCGAGAGTCAGATATTCAACCGACTGAGCCTCCCAGGTGTCCCCAGAGCAAATATTTCTGACTTAAATAGAATTAACATAGGAACGGAAGAAAAAAACTCAAGTTTCCAATAAATATCACCAGAAGTATTTCGGAAGATACTGAATTAATAAAGAGAAGGCTGTTGAAAAAAGAGAAAATCAGGAAATCAAAGTGTTTTAAGAAAAAAAGAAAAAAGAAAAAATCAATAGTGACTAGTAGAAAGGGCTACCGCTGAAAATAAGATTCGTTCAATTTAAAGACAACTCGGAGAAATTTTCTAGAATGCAGAGCATGGGGACAAAGAGATTGGAATTTTGATGATAAATTGTAAGAAACCTCTAAAATAAAGCTAGTGGGTCCACGATCCACAAAATGAGAACACTAAAGTAGGAAACAGTGAACCAAGGAAACAGAAAAAAATTAAAAGTTCTCCTAATGAAGAAATATGTGAATCTAGATTGAAAAGTCTCTGTTTTATCAAGGCACACTCTGGTCTCTGGTCTACATCTGACGTTTTAGAATTCTAACCAAGAGAAAAATCCTATGATCTTTTAAATAGGAAAGGTAAAGTCACACTAGTATTGTATTTCTCATCTGTAATACTAAATGCTAGAATATGAGTTGGAGGGGGGAAATTTAGGGGCCCTCTATATAACCACTCAAATTATTCTTAGGTGAAGGCATAGAAAAAAGCATATGAGACAGACACAGAAAGTATGTTATAACCTTTAAAAGATAATTCCTTAAGAAGGCTCTTGAGTCAACTACAAAAAGAATTAGCACAAGACGCTCAACCAGGAGGAAGACAAGTGCACAGGAAACAGTGATGAGCGATGGAGCTCACAGAGCCTGGCCGTGGTCTAATGCAGCAGCCTAGAGAGTGCACTGGGATGGGAGATGGGCCTGGGTGCAAATCCTGACTTTTGTCCTGTTGCAGTTGGAGATGTCTGGTTCTTGGGATGGTTGGAGCGTCAGACAATAACTAGACCCTGACTTCTTATGCAGTTGAGGTTACACATGCCCCAAGCAGGAATGAGAATCAAAGCGTACGCTTATCAATATTTGTGCGCATGTTCAGCACAGACAGGCAGACAGGGCCTTGTGGGAAACGTTGAATTGTGTGGGTGGGTGGGTGGATGGATGGATCAGTAGGTAGACAGATGATAGATGGATAGATAGAGTGAGCAAGCAACCTGCAGAATGGCCTCCATCCCAATTGTTTACAAGTGCAGAGAGAAGAGAGAAAAAGAAAGCCATGGTCAGATTTTCCTGAGGATGGGAAGTGCCGATGAGAGACAGAAGAGAGAACTGTAACTAGCTATTGGCCTTTAAAGAAAAGTAAGTGCATCAAAAAACTTCCCACTGAAGACTCTGGGCTCTGCCCCATCAAGTCACCAACGGCCAGTCCCTTGGGAGTTAGCAGTGAGGCTGACAAGGGAGTGGGCAGAGCTCAGGTTCATGGGCCCTCGGGCGCCCAATGCCCCTAGCTCTGCATTCCTCTTTTTTTGTTCCATCTTAATCAGCTGGTTTAGGGGCCAGGCCCTGGGTCAGCCAGCACTTTCCTCATCAGGAGGGCCCTCCTTCTTCTTTGTGAGGCTGCTCACCTGACATCTATTGTTCTGTCCTGCCCTCCTGGGACCAGGTGGGCAGTGCAGCCTCTGAAATGGTCAAAGCCGAGCATTCTTTAACTTGGGGTCACTCTTAGGAACCTTTTAAGTAAGCATATGTTATCTAAAAATTTGCTCTTATATTTTTCATCTCAAATTATGCCCAGCTGTATCATGTACTCTATCTAGCGCAGAAAAATATACAATGAACCAAATTCATATGAGACATTCTAAATTTGAACATCGCTCTCTTCCACGTTAAGATCCCTTTGAGAAATTAAGTTTCCAAATGAAATTCCTTTTGCATATGAAATCCCAAAGGAAAAGTGTCCACGATGTCTTTCTCTGCAATTTGTTGTCCTGCTCCTTTTCAGCTGGAGAGGTGCCACTCAGATACACGGATACCATCTGGGTTTCTTCGTCTGTCGCTTTAGCCTCTATTCTTTTTTTATTGAAATGATGAATACCTCTTCACCTGCAAAATCAAATTCATCAAACCTCAAATTTCTCACAGGTTCCAGTTTTCTCTTCCCGTCCTGGGGGGTCAGCGGGGCAGGGTAACACCTTTAAAGTGAGAGAGCAGACTGGGTTGGTAGAGAGCTTACCCACCAGTCTCAGATACAACTATAAATTTTGTTACTTTCTGCCATGTATCTTTCTAATGAACCACTGAATTCTTAAGGACTCATAATTTTTCCATATGATGTTTTTCTAACATTCAAGAGAACTGGCCCCAAATGGCTTCATACGATTATGAATATAGATGAAAATAATTCCATATAGAATGTTAGCAAATTAAATCCAGAAAAGAATTAAAACCACAACCACCATGACAGAATAAGGTTTTGTTCCAGGAAAGATAATACGGCTCAACATGAGGAAATCTGTTAATGAATTCATTTTACTAATAGATTAAAAGAGAAAAAAACCTAGGACTTTCTCCACAAGTGCTGAAATACACTTCAGAAAATTCAGCATCTTTTCCTAATTCAAACCTAATAAATTCTGAAGAGGAGGAAAGTCTTAAAATAGAAGGCGTATAAGCAGTGAGCAGCAAACATCACAGGTAGCGATCCAACAATAGAGGTATCTCTTGTAAAGACGGATAATGTAAGGGACCTACTATCTCTGTCTGGGATTAGTCGGGGTGGAACTGGAATCTCAGCCAAAGCAAGGAATAGAGAAAGAAATGAGAGGTTCAAATATCAGAGGAAAAGAGGCAAAAATTATATTTATTTGAGAGGGCGCAAGTGAGCGAGGGTCAGAGAGAGAGAAACAGAGTCCCACAAGGGTCAGAGGGAAGAGAGAGAATGAGATAGAGAGAGAGAGAGAGAGAGAGAGAGAGAGAGCGAGAGCGAGAGAGAGAGCGAGAGAGGGAGTGCGCGCGAAGTGGGGCTCACTTGGGGCTTGTGTTTTACCTGAAGCGGGGCACTCGCTCACCCGATGTGGGATTTAAACTCACAAATGGTGAGATCATAACCTGAGCCGAAGTCAGATGCTTAAATACTGAGCCACCAGGTAACCCCCAAAATAAGTATTTAAACATGGTAGGATTGTGTGGCTGAACTCTGTAAGATCAATGATTAAGAATTTTTATTGGTGGGGCACCTTGGTGGCTCAGTCGGTTAAGCATCCGACTTTGGCTCAGGTCATGATCTCATGGTCTGTGGGTTCAAGACTCACATCAGGCTCTGTGCTGACAGTTTAGAACCTGGAGCCTGCTTCAGATTCTGTGTCTCCCTCTCTCTCTTTTCTCCTGCTTGTGTTCTCTCTGTCTACCAAAAATAAGTAAACATTAAAAAAATAAAAAAAGAATTTTTAGTGGTTAAAAAAAAGAAGAAAAGAATTTTTAGTGGTAATAACTTTGTATGGTGACAGATGGTAACTAATCTTATGGGGATCATTTAATAATGTATAAAAATATCGAACCACTAGGATGTACACTGGAAACTCATAGGATATTTATCGTATGTCAATTATAGTTCAAAAAATTCTATGAAATTTTTTATATGAAAAAATTTTTAGTCAAGGTGCTGGGCACAAGAGATATGTATTAAACAGTAACCTTTGTATATACTAGTCATATCTAGTTAGGTAACACAATAGGAAGAGATTCTTACAATAGTACTATCTATAGAGTACATAGGAGTAATTGTAGCTGCGGAATTTCAAGACCAGCGTGAAAAAAATCATAAAACTTGATGTATGCAAAAGGAGGCTATAATCGATGGCAAGTGACACCATGTTTCTGCATGGGAAGTTTCAACATTGTAAAGATAATAATTCTTCTCAAATGAGTGCATAACTTTAATCTAAATAAAGAATCCAGTGGGATATTTTTGATGAAGCCAGATAATTTTATTCTAGAATTAATGTGGAAGGATAAATATGAAAGAGCAGCTGAGAAACTCTGAGAAAAAAGCATAATGTGAGCACACTTCATTACTAAATACTAACACAAACTACAAATTTCCAGTGACTCAAACAGGATGATGCTGGTGCAGTCAGAGATGTACTAGTGGGACAGAACAGAAAATACATAGGGATTCAGCCAATAATAATAGTAGCATTTTAAGTCAGTGGTGACGAGAATGGGTGATTTAAATATTGTTATGACAATGAACTGTCCACTTAGAAAAAAGATCAAAACAGAATCCAAAGGAAATATTGGAGAGTATGTTTTATAATCTTAGTACAGAGGAAGCTTTTCTTTTTCCTTTTTTAAAAAATTTTTTAATGTTTATTTTTGAGAGAGAGCAAGTGAAAGAGGGTCAGAGAGAAAGGGAGACACAGAATCTGAAGCAGGTTCCAGGCTCTGAGCTGTCAGCATGGAGCCTGATGCAGGGCTCAAACCCATGGACCATAAGATCATGACCTGAGCTGAAGTCAGACACTTAACTGATTGAGCCACCCAGGTGCCCCCAAAAGCATCATTTTAAATGCTGGATAATAATTTCTGGTATGAGCATCTAAGCTGTGCTGGCTATTCCTATGGTTTTGGACTCTGAAGGATTATATAGATTTAAGGGATTCTCCACTTACCAGAGCTCGATGTGGGGCTAGAACCCATGAACTGTGATGTCATGGTATGAGCAAAAGTCAGATGCTTAACCTACTGAGCCACCCAGGTTCCCCAGAAGAAGCTTTCGTTGAAATATATCGAAGTCCCTAATGTGATACAAAAGACAGATTTGGCTAGATAAAAATTTTGAATATTTGTACAACAGAAGACACCATAAACAAACAAAAAAAATAGATGAGTGACAGACCATGAGAAAAATCCTTCAAGTTATATAATGGAGGAAGGATTTCTTTCCAGAATATAAGAGATTCCTAGCAATCAATTAGAAAAGTGCTAACAATCTGATAGAAAATGACCCCCCACATATTGGATCATTCAAGGAATGCTTGCTATCCCCACATCTCATGCAAAGTCTGAAATGACTGTAATTATGTGGCCGCTGTCCCACAGCAGTGACTCAGGGATCCAGAAAGCTACACCTGTAGCTTTCCAGCTCAACATGCTCCACTGGTCATAAGTCAAGGTCTTTGCTCAAAATGGTGCTTTATTTCAGTCAGGGGAGACAGAAGAAAAAAACAAGCAAAAATTTAAAAACAAGGTGATTTCAAAGAGTGGCAAATGTGAAGGTGGGGAACCTGAGGTAATCAGTGAGCACCTCTCAGGAGGTGACATTTGAGCTGTGACGTTCCTGAAGCTTAGGGGTCACCCACGTGAGCATCCGAGGGCATAGCACTTTGGACGGAGGAACGGCCAGAAAAAGGCTCGGAGACAGGAATGAGCTCCGCTTACTTGAGTTGCACCAGAAGCCTGGTTTGGAGAAGTGAGTGAAGAGAAAGTCGTGGCCACACGAAAGGGGGTCAGCTAGGTGAGGCAGGACCTCACAGAACAAATAGAGGAGTGGGTTTTTATCCCTCCAGCGACTTGAAACCAAGATGTCAAGGGTCAGGGGTATCGGAATGATGATACCATCTGTCTCGTTTCCAAAGAAAAACCCAGTGGCGATGCAGATGGATTTGAAAAGTTCTCTCCGAAGGCCTTTTGAACCAATCTGTGTTAGTTCTCCGCGTCCTCTTTAGGCTGAGCTTTGCTGACTAAAGTCATTTAACAAGGTTTCGGCGGTACAGAGCGTGTGAATGTTGCGCAGAATGAATTACAGGTCTGCAGACGCTCGTTTCAATACAAATAGACTCTATTAACAAAGTTCACTTTATGGAGCAGCCCTAAGTGATTTATCCAGTGCGAGCTTCTCAGGAAATGTTTCAAGTCCCGGGAACTGTGAGTGGCGGATGGAATTGTTACGAGAGAGGTCTATTTGACCAGGAGCCCTAGCTGAGTTTGGAATGTGGCTTTGATGTCTCATTAAAATATAAACCAGACCCTTCAACTGAACACCCAACGCAGTGCCTGGCCCCCAGCCCGTGCTGATGAAGGAGTGTAAATGTCAGTCTCCAAAGAGTTTTCTTTCCCTGGCCAGGGGTATGCACTGGGAGGATGGGGCTTGTGTCCCCAACACCTGCAACAGAGCTGGGACATGGCGGGCGCTCAGTCAACGTGTCCGAATGGCTGAAATGTGATTGATGACACTTCTGGACTTCAACCGGCTTCTCACACAATGGACCATACACCCACCTGGGACCCTTGGTCTAACAACACTTCTTTCGAAAAGTGGACCATGGATGAGGACTATTGACATGGCACATAGGCTGACCCCTCTCCCAGGGACCCTCCACCCAGTGCTGGGGCCCTGGCGGCTTCTGCTAGAACTCCTCCTTGGGGCTTTTGCAGATGCGTTCCTCTGTGTGGAGAGGCCTCACCCGTACCCCCATCCTCACTTCACCGATTGGTCTTCTTAACTCCAGCTTTTCTTTCAGGTCCCAGCTCAGAAGTTGCTGAGGGCCCCTCCCCCAGCATGATGTCACTTTTCCCTCTCTGGCGATTTCCCCTCTTGTGTACTTTTTTTCATGTTGATTGTCAAAGTTTATGATATTATTCTGTAATTATTTTGAAATAGCATCGTGTTGCACTTATCAGCAGGGATGAATCCCTACCAGGCCCTGGGATCGGCTGTGTGTCATCTACAGGCTGTGTGAACCTCGGCAAAATATTTCACCTTTCAATATTCACTTCCCCATCTATGGAAGAGGATAATACTAACCACTTTAAGGGTAGTTGTGAGAATTTAACACATAAATGTAAATGCCACTTAGAGTTAGCTGTAACTGATTGATGGATATGTGTCTCTTCCACTAGACCTTAAGCTCCATGGGGAAGAGACATGGTCTCTATTTTACGCGCCATCATGTCCCTGATGTTCAGTGGTGTCTGGAATGGATGAAGACATGCGGAGCTTTTCTCCAGCAAGCAGGTGTGGTGCTGAGGGAGGGGGCGTGCCGCAGAGAACACAGGAAGGCCCACTTGACGAAATGCGCGCACCCTGGGTGTGCCCATGTGCCTGTCATTGCTAATATCACGGTGTCATAGGTCTGGAGATTGCTAGGAAAGGAAGCCCTTTCAAAGTCAACAGCATACCTACTGTGGGACAGGCCCAGAACGCCAACCAGTTCTGGCCCGGCAAGTAATTTTCTCAAACATACACCAATGGTCCTAATAAAATGAGTTAAAATAGGGCAATGGTTTTCTAACTTAGGATGCACCAGGCTGAGCTGCAGGTTTGCTAAAACACAGATTGTTAAAATACCCTCAGAGTTTATGATTCAAGAGCATTTCTAGAACTGGCATTTAAAAAACAAAGATTTTATTTTTTCAAGGAATCTCTGTACCCAACATGGGGTTTGAACTCACAACCCCAGGATCAAGAGTTGAGCGATCTTTGGATTGAGCCAGCCAGGTGTCCTGGAATTGGCATTTCTAACAAGTCCTATGTACAGTGGACCCTCCTGGTCTTGGGACTACAGCTTGGGAGCCACTGGAACAGAGGCATGTCCCATGGCAGAGGGAGGCAGGTGCTTGGATTAGACTCTGGGAGAGTGGTCCCACTGATGGTGACATTTGAACTCGGTCTTGAAGGATGAGGAGGGTTTTGCAGGATGGGGAAGGGGGTCCTGTGTGGAGAGAAAGGCACGAACAAGGGCGTGGAGAGTTAAAGAATCTGCTTGGCAAACCATGTACGTGGAAAGGGGGGCTGGAGACTGTGGGGGCGGCCGCACTGCACGGTTCCTACTCATTCATCCTTTGTTCTTAGCGTGGGGATAGACCCAGGAGAGGACAGGGTAGGCAGGGAGAGCATAAGATTTGGAGTCAAGACAGACCTGGAGTTGCATCTTGACTTCACTACTCACCACCTACTGGTCTTTCAACAAAAATTTACCTTTCTCAGCCTCAGTTTCCTCATCTGTGAAATGGGACCAGGCATAGTATCTGCTTCATAGGTTTTTGTGGATGAAATTGAACTGACAGATGTTTGGCCCTGGCGGACACAGTAATAGGTCAGTCGATGCAAAAGAGGACAGTCTGAAGAACACACTGCATCTCTCTATGCCTCTGCCTCCCTCACCAGGATGGGTCACTCTGGGCATGGGCTGTGACACTTCATCTGGGTCTGCCCACCCCTAGCAGAGCTAGAGCCTAGATGGAGCTCAGGTAGATGCTATGGCAATGGGACTTGGGCTGGGGTCTGTGTTTCCATGCAGGGCTCTGGTGGTCTGGGGCCAGCAGACACTTGGGGAGGAGGCGGCTAAGGTGAGGCAGCCTCTGCCTGCGCTCCAGTGGAGGGCTCAGCCCCAGGTGGCTGGAGTCACAGGCACAGGTTCAGGCCACGGGGATTCCTCTCCCACTGGACACTGCAGGGAAGAGGGCTTGCCATGTCCCCCCCCGTCAGAGCCTCTCCAGATTGGCAGTGCCATGACCTAGGCACTCATGACCGAGGGTCCTAAGAAAGAAGATGCCACATGATAAGCACTGTCCTTGGAGTCAACATTTGGGTCCTAGTCTCTTTTACCTCTCTTCCCTGTGGTCTTGGTCAGCTGGCTTACCTTCTCTGGGCTTCTGGCCTCATCTGTTATGTGAGGATGATAATGTCTTCCATCTCTGAACACAGGAGGCTGTGTCACATGTTCTCTTTAGGGGAGAGGACCAGTCGTGGGGAAGGGAGCTTAGAAGCAAGGATATCCATCTTTCTATCTTCCCTTCCTCCCTCCCACCTTCCCCCCTGCTGCCACGATTTGCTGGACCAGATACTGTGTTTGGTGCAGAAAACATCATGGTAAGCAGGGCAGACAGTACCCTGGATTCATGGAGCTTAAACTAGGTGGAGTAGAGGTCGGGAGAGGTGACCCAGGTAAGAAATAAGGTCAGGATTCAAGGAGATCATTGGAAAAGCTCTGGTCCTTCAGTAGCAACTCTAATAAAAGTCGGTGACTACAGCACTAAAGGCAGCCGTGGCCCTGGACCTTTGCAGTCGCAGAATACAATGTTTCTTCAAAGATGCCAGAAAAGGGCCCCTCACTTCTTCGTTCATTGCACCGCTTTTTCCTGATTGCCTGCTGTTTACCAGGCACGGTTGTAGGCCCTGAGGGTCTCAGGATGCAGCTGGAAACAAAGCAAAGTATGACCCTCCTGAGTTTGCATTTAGTGTCGGGAGACAGCAGAGAAACAGATACTGGTAGAAATCATCGGCTGGTGAGTAAAGCTCTGGAGAAAATAAAGTGGGCACGGGGCTAGGAGCCACACCTGGCCCTCCCCGGTGTTGCGAGTACCCGCCCTCCGGGAACACTCCCGGGAGGAGGGGCTGGTCCACCCTTGGTGATCTGGGGTAAAGAACGGGCTCTGCTCTCCTCCTTTCTGTTGCGCTGGGTGTGGACCTCCCATCTGCAAGCACCAGCCTGCTCCGTTCCTCCAGCCCTACATCCTCCGTGTCGCTGCTGCCTAGTCTGGCAGTGCCTGGCTGACTGAGTCCATCTGCCTGGTCTGCTGGTTGGTACCCAGAAGCCCACTGGCCCACAGGTATAAGCCTCATTTGCTAACATCAGTTCTATTGGAAATGAAGGCAACATTTTGTTCTCCATCTGCCTTGCCTCCCCCTTCCCTTATTCTGCTATTGAACCAGAAGTAATGTGGGATGAAGGGTGCTGTTTAGTGGCCTCTCAAACTCTCCAGCAAAGAGAATTACAGAGTGATAAGAGAGATAAGGAAGACCTTTCTGATGAAGCAACGTTTTAGTAGAAAGATCTGAATGAAGCGAGGAAGAAAGCCATGTGGGAGAGGGAGCACCTCGTGCAAAGGCCCTGAGGCAGGCATTTCCTTGGTGTGGGTGTATAACATCAAGGAGGCCAGCATGTCTGGGACATAGTGAAAGTAGAGGACATGTTTCTTAAGAATCCCTGGCTTTCTGAAACAGATAGGTACTTAGATTGTATAGAACCATCAGCTAAAAAGTCTAGTGCGCCTCACCTACCAAATACACACTTCATTCCGGAAGCCCACAGGCTTTTGTTCTGAGCAACCTGCAAGTCTCTTCCATCCCTGCTTAGGGCCAGGACTCCCCTCTGAGTGTCGAGAGCTGGAGAGACGTGCCAGAGACCAGCTTGGAAGATGCGTGAAGTCTCTCGGGAGAGAATGGCTGGAAGGCAAGATTCACAAGACAAAAAACAGAGGTGACCCTCAAGTTGAAAGGCTTGAACCTAGCTGGGTGATTGATTACCAGGAGACCGCCCTGATTTTGTTCTCTAATTACGGTGTTTATTTGATGCATCATATTGGGCCTGAAACCCTTAATACCAGCCGGTGCCGTTCATTGTTACAATGTCCTAATTAAGCTTTGATTTATATGCTAATTTTATTCCAAGTGTGTTCAAAAGAGGGAAAGTTATTAGACTTTATTTTGAGATTACATTTTAATCCTGGGGTCTGCCGGGTGAGCACCATGTTTATTCTGTCGTCTTTTGTTTCCAGGATGTTGGTGGCAATTGTGATTATTTCCTTGGAGGGGAGAGATGATGAAGTGGTAGGAGCTGTTTAGAATCGGTGGGGCTTCTGCTAATTGGAGTTACGTAACCTCTTGCCTTCGCCTTGACAGTTTCGCAGTGAGGCTTGCTTTGACGGCCCAGCTGGTTGGGAGGGGACCACTGGGGTGCGCCTTCGGGGATGTTGCAGGATAGCAAAGCATTTGGGAGGAAGTCCATTCCAGGAGGGCGTGATTGGATTTTGGAACGTGAGTGGAATCTGGGCTTTACCACACAAGTCTCTGAAATGTGTGAGGGTCGCACAAAAAGTCTGGTAAGGGGAGCGGCTGGTCCCTGCTACAGAAAGAATGCATCTTGCGTGTTGTGTGCATGCTGTGTGTGTGTTGTGTGTGTTTATGTTATCCTCTATCTTAGTAAGATGACTTTTGGTTTTTTTCTGGTCAAGGATTAAAGTCTTGCCATAAACTACATGTGTCTATTTCTCTCTAGTCCTTAGACATCATAGATCTGAACAAATATCTGAAACAGTGTATGTATCTGCGGGTGTATATTTTTCTCGAGAAGGGTCCAAAGTTTCCATCAGATTTTCAGGAGTCCTGGTGATCCAAAATGTTAAGACTCTCAGGCTTGGGCTGATTTAGCCATACGAAACAAACTTACCTGGCCACCCTCTTCTGGGCCTGAAACTGCTGTCTCTAAAAGTGTCATGTCATTGTGCTTTGAGTCAGTTAGTGCTGGGGAAATCGCGACTAGCTTTTGTACACAACTGTTTTTAAATTTTATATTATTTTGAGACTTTGCTTCTTTAGGGTTGGGGCACATTGGCCACTCCATCTGGCTGAGAACTCTTTACAGTCTGTGGGCTGACAGCATGCTGATCTTTTAAAAGTTGCTTCCCCTGCCCAGTGTCCCCTTTGGGTGAGGTTTCTGTGAGGTCTGTTAGGTGTGCATCCTGCAACTTCTTGGCTTACAATACTCTGTCCTCTGGTATGCTGTCTTTGGGGGACAATTGAGAAAAAGAAACCAAGAGTCCAACTGTTTTGATAGTGAAAATTGACAAGTGTTTTTTTTTGAAATCAGTTGCATTCCTATACACCAAAAACGAAGCAGCCGAAAGAGAAATTAAGAAAATGATCCCATTCACGATTGCACGAAAAACCATCAAATACCTAGGAGTAAACCTAACCAAGGATGTAAAAGACCTATATGATGAAAACTATAGAAAACTTATGAAAGAGATCGAAGAAGACACCAAGAAATGGAAAAATATT
>PJEM01015656.1:0-29125 GCA_004023845.1 Helogale parvula
GAGAATTGTTAGGGCTATTGCACAGAAGAGAAAACCAAAGTTCAGAGTGGTTACAAGTCGGGTCCAGGGTGACATGACTTGTGAGGACACTGAGTCAGACCCAAGGCTCAGAGGCCACGCTCGCCTCAGGACAGCTGTGTGGGGAGAGGAGGTCAGTGCTGAGGAGAAGGCTAGCCGGATGCTGACCTGGGCTCCGACCCTGGCTCTGCTCCCACCTCACTACTGGACCAAGTCGCTTCACCCTTCTGTGTCTTCACTTCATCTCCTACAAAGATAGGTGCTCCCTGTATCCAGGGGCTGCTGTAAAGCTAAAAGGAAACACTTCTGGGAAGGACTGGACGAGGTGCCAGGGTGTGTGCCCCAGGAGGTGTGAAGGGGTGCAGACTGACTCCCTCACCAGGTTTGCAGGTCTGGAACAAAGGAAGGACCCACTCCCCTCCCACCCATACCCCTGCCCTCAGCTCCAAGACCCCACTCAGCCTGGCCCCTCCCTGGCCACCTCCCCCACTTAGTCATTAGTGCCAATAATCTCATCTGCAGCAGTAATTATGCACCCCAGGAGGGAAAGGGGTTCTTGCCAGAAGATGTGATTATGTCTGGAAAATGAAAGATGTTGCAGAAAAAGGTCATGAATAAATTACTTCAAGGTGGGGCTGAGAGGAAACTAGCAATGGGGGTAAATGCAAAAACAAAAACAAAAACTCCTAAGTTGTCTCCAAAAACACTACTCGATGATTGTTCTCACCTCTCCTGAGAGGTCCGAGGAGGGATGTTCATTCCTGAGACAGGCACGGGAGAGCTGGGCAGGGACACCCCAGCCTTCAGCCCCGGATGGCCCGGATGAGCAGGGGTGGAGGGAATGTGAGGGGAGGGAGTGGGAGCAGAGCAGGCATGGAGGGGGGCGGGGGGCTGTGCGGGACACGATGAATTCAGCGGGCAAGAGGGAAACCACTGCAGTCTTGAGCAAGCGGCATGATGAAAACGGTGCCGCCCTTGACTTCCGGGGTACGGGGACGGGGACATCAGGTTCTAAGAACTCAGCATCTGGTGAGTGCGCAGTAGAAGCTGGCTCCCGTCCCTCCCCGAGGCTCTTCAGACACCACCCGGCATAGTGGGAGGGCAGGGGCCTTGAGCCCAGGGGACCCACGTGCGAATCTCACCAACGTGGTAGTTGATAGCAGGCCCACCTCGTCGTACACTTCACTTTGTTCACCCCCCAAGAGGAGTACCTTGCAGGCTGGTGGTGAGGGGAACCAGAGCATGAAAGTGGCCCAGAGCAGGTACATCTGTTCCTTTCCTTACTATCCTTTCCGCAGTGGCCTGGGTTCTTATGGACCGCGTGTAACAATCAAAGTGTCCAAAGCATTTATGGCACTTCCTCTGGGCCTGGCACTGTTCTAAGACGATCATATACATTAACTTACTTGGTCTTCACCGCTACCCTTGGAGGAAGGTACAACTGCACTCCCCATTTTGCAGACAGGAAGACTGAGACGCAGTCCCCCAAGTTTGTCAGCTATACCTCCATGAAAGCTGAAAAAATAAAATGCCCACGGTTCTGTAAGTGTCAGAGATCATGTGTTCTCACCTCATCATCTCATGTGTTCTCACAGCCCTGTGGCTGACATGTCACTGCTGCCATTTTGTACACATGGGAGCAGGCTCAGAATGGTTATCCAGCTCTGAGTCGCTCCCCAGGCAAATGCTGCAGGACAAGCCTCTCCAGCCCTGTCTCCCTCTGGGGCCACGCTCCCTTCTTCTCTCTGGCCTGCAGACCCAGACAGGCTCTGCCCCAGGCTGGAAACCGCCACCTCCCTTCCTACTCCATGGCTCCCTTCAGACTGGGTCCCCCTGAGATCTCAGGGCCTTAAATGGGAATCACCTTCTGGGTCCACATTATGTGTAGTGAAGCGTTCTTAGAGAAGTTGGCTGAGGAAACCTCAGAGAGCCAGGAAACCCACAGGGCAGCTGCTTTAGACAGGAGCAGAGACTTAAGCAGTTGGGGGTACGAGGAGTGGATGGTGTGGGTAAGGGCAGCCCTCTTCCGCCTCCACGCCATTTCTGTGCCCCAGAAAAAGCCTCTTGAGTTTCAACTGCTTGGCTTTTTTTTTTAATGTTTATTTATTTTAGTTTTGAGAGAGAATCCACGAGTGCACAGACGAGCAGGAGAGGGGGACAGAGGATCTGAAGCAGGCCCTGTGTTGACAGCAGAGAATCTGATGTGGGGCTCGAGCTCACAAACCATGAGGTCATGACCTGAGCCAAAGCCAGACACTTTACATCCTGAGCCGCCCAGGCGTCCCGGCTGGGCTTTCTTTGCAGTCAGGCCTATAACTGCTTTTCTTTAATGGCTGACTCCACAATCCATAAGTGATTGAATTTGCCTGGGTCTGGGTTTTTAACCTCTCTCAACCAGAAAGGAGGGCCCAGACCCCTGCCTTTGGGGAGGAAAGTTCCTAAAATAAGCTGGAACACTGAGTCACTTACCTGCTATGGGACCCACCTTTGTCTTTAGGACACAGTTTGAAACCTGGCACTGAAGGCCTTCCTGACTGGGCCAGTCTGACCTCCAGGCACCTGTCCTACCCGTGCCCCTCAGCCCCGGTGCTCCAGCAGATCTTAACAGATCGCCTTGCCCTGGAGACCCACTCAGCCAGCCTTGGCCCTGCCACCGCACCTCTGTCCGATCTGCCACTTCCCTGGATGCCCTTGCTGTCCATCCTTCTGGCCGAACCTGGCCCGTGCAGGATCCAGCCTCGGCTGGGTCTCCACCTCTTCATACAGCCTCCTTGCTCTCTTCCCTTTGGGACATAACCGCTCCATAGTGCACTGGCATGCCCGCTCTGGTAGAGCACTGTGGGTGTTTCTGTCCTCTCTACTAGAACAGGCGCCACGGGGGTGGGGGCAGATCTGTCTGATTCATCCCTGTGTCTCTGCCCTTCCTTCCTAACCCTGGCCCCTCCCAGGCCCGCACGGTCTTCTTTCCTGTACGTTGAATAAATGCACGGGTCGCTTAGAAGCATCTGCTAGGGGCGCCTGGGTGGCTCAGTCAGTTAAGTGTCCAACTTCAGCTTAGGTCATGATCTCACGGTTCATGAGTTCAGGCCCTGTGTCAGGCTCCGTGCTGACAGCTCAGAGCTTGGAGCCTGCTTCAGATTATGTGTCTCCCTCTCTCTCTGCTTGTATTGCCCCTCCCCTGCTTGTATTGTCTCTCTCTCAAAAATAAAACATTAAAAAAAAAGCATCCCCTAAATCATGAGTAGTTCACAGTTTATTTGGACCCTGGTAAGCACCCCCCATCAGAATCCTTAGGATCCTCTGTCTCCCATAATCTGGTTCCCACTTGAGACACTATAAATATACTGAGACTCTAGCTGTGCAGACCACTGCCCTGGGCCCTTATCACCCAGCCATCACCTCCGAGGATCTGGGTCCTGTGATACACACACACACACACACACCCCTCATATATTCCATCCCTCACATGGATCCCGCATGTCCATACCATACACTCCACACTCAACGTCACCTGTACAAATCATCCTGTGGTCTCTATGGCCAGGATTGGCCCAAATGTCCAACATGCAGATGCTAAGCTTAAACCACAGCTGCCACACCACTGATACAGAACACCCTGACACCTAACTCACTCACTGCATGGACCACACATGGTGGCCCTGAGAATCTACCATCCAAATTAGGACCTGGGACAGCAGACATAAATCGTATCCCTGACGTGCTCTTCAGCACATGCAAAGCACATGTGCATCTAGTATATGCAAGGTCCACGTGTATTATTCACATGACATGCATCAGGAGTGTACACACACGCACACAGGGCCCCCCAGAAACACTGCAGAACATCTGAAGTAGTGTCCCAAGTGGGAACCAACTGGCCCTCCCATGGCTGTCTCATCTTGTGCCCCTGTCCCACTCTGTGTTCTACAAATTGTTCTCGAAGTTTGTGAAAACCTCTCCTTGATGTCCCACAATAGGCTCTCCTGGAAGTTCAGAAGCAATGTTTTTCCAGCAGTTTCTAAAACCACTGAGGAAATCAAGAAATCTAGTGCAGAGTGATTGGGGCCATATGTCGTCAGGGCTTGTCCAGGGACTCTCGAAGCTTTGGGCCCAGTCTTTGCAGGGAAGCCTTGTCCTGTTCTCAGAAGGCCTGCAGGGGAGGCCCTGATCCTGTGTGGCTGGAGTCATCCCCAGCCTAGCCCCTCAGTGGGGATAGGACACAGGAGGAGAAGCAGGGAGAGGGAGATGAGGCCTAGAGCCAGAAAGCCAGGCCATCTTAGGAAGCGAGGCCTTCCAGCCGAGGGCAGAGGCCCGCCACGTGCGCCACACGGACAGCATGCTCAGTCACCAGCAATGCCGTCCGCATCATCACTGTATCCAGCGCTGTCTCTTTCGGAGGATCTATGTATTTGATGGGTGTCAGCTCGCTCTCCAGGCTCTCTCTTGCTCACAGGTCCTGTTCTTCTTTGTCATTCCACCATCTTAACTTTATTCCTCCAAGTTGTAAAGACGGGGGCTTCAGGAGTCTCCTGACACAAGATACAAATGCCTCCTAAGATTGCCCGCTGAAGTTCCTAGGAGCCATCAGCATACATTTAATAACTGATATGTAGGAAGCCACCAGCACGCACTAGGTGCTGGGGACATTTGGGTCCCCATTATCGCCAGCCGGTCAGCAGCCAAGGTGGCCAGGTCAAGGGGAGAGCTTAGTCTGTGGGGTCTCTTGGCCCCTTTCCCACAGTGACTTAGGGTATGTTGATCCCTCCAGCCTTGGTTTGACCTCTCTCTAGGGTGGTTCTCTCTCTAGGAAGGTAATTCCTTCCCTGCAGGGCTATTGTAAGAATAGAAGGGAACAGAGGACAGTAAGTACCTACCATAGGCAGTCTGTCCTGAGCCAGTAGGTCAGCCCTGTCTGTAGGAGTGCAAGGGTGTGGACAGGGGTGAGGACCAGAGTCCTGCCCACACCTGTTCCCCCTCTCCTCTGCATGCAAGAACTCTGGACTTAGACTTGGGAGTCACCTGGCAAGATACAAAGACCTCATGAGTGCTCTATGAGGCCTTATTAGCCTGTGATGCCATCTCTAAGCTTAGAAGAGACTCCTCAGGAGGAGCAGATTGGAGAAGGGGAGGGGACTTACAGATAGGACAAGGACAGCAATGCAGACCAGAACAGAAACTTTTTTTTTTTTTTTTTTTTTTACCAAGACAGCAGTTGAGGACCCCCTGGTCTTGCAGCCAGTAAGTGGCATGGCTTTAACTTGAGCCCAAATGTCCTTCCTCGACAACACTCACTGCCTCTCAAGGTCTCTCTGAAATATCTTGGTATCTGTTTGGGACCTATTAGAAGGTGTCTGTTCTCTTCCAGGGAAGACTCGTGAAGATTCAGAGTTACATAGCACATTTGTGCACATTAGAAAAAGACATCCCTTTATCAAGACATTCTACTGACATCTGCCAGAAAATTGATGCAATATATACCCAAAGTGTAAAGACTGTCCTGTGAGTAGTACCTCTAGAGTTGTGCGGTGCGTAGCTTGCACAGCTGTACAGAGCAGCCTCAGGTCACTGACAGCCAACTCATTTTGGACAGACATAAGGCTTCCAGTCCTAACCTTCAGCCCTTTTCCACCCATCCTCCTTGGGGGCTAGACAGAATGACCCTGGGCATTACCTCCTCAGCATGGGAAGGCAGGGATGGGAATGGATGTGATATGCGACCTCCATCTCTCTCTCCTTCTCATCTCTTTGACCCACTGCTCCTCATACCTTATGCAGAGTTTCTTTTCCCCAACATGCATCCACTGTCAGTTGCTGCTTTATCAGTGACACACTAATTAGGTCCAGTGAGGTTTGCTCTGCATTGGAGAGCCCTCCATGGTTGGTGTTCGGTCCGAGCTGTTCTCTCTTTGCCTTGTGGGCCATGTGCCATTCTTTCTCCCTGAAAAATTATAAATGAGGCTCCCCATCTGGGAGCCTTGGAGCTGGGAGCCTTGGGCTGGGAGTGGGGATGATGGCGAAGGGTAGGCAGGGGGAGAGCCAACAGCCCAACAGCTGGCACTCTGCTTGGCAAATGTGGACACCTGCCTGTCAGGGAGCCTTGTAAAAAACAAAGCGTACTTCACATGTGTGCTGCTGGTATTGACAGGATGTGAGACACCCAGGTCAGCCTGCATTGGTGGCCCTGACCCTCCAAGGGTTACAGGGGAGGGGGAGGAACAGAAGCAACCAGAAGATCGGGAGGCCACTAACGGCTGCCTGCAGATGTCGGCTGCCTGCAGATGTCGTGGGGACGTAGGAAGGGGACTAGCCTCCATCCTTCTCATGCCACAGCCTCACCCCGTGCGTTGCCCCGCTCTAGCCACCAGAGGGTACATTCCATGAGGGTAAGGACAAGCTCTGTTCCACTCACGGTGTGTCCCCAGCCTAGCACAGTGTCCAGCACATGCTCGTGCTTGAAAACCACCTCTGGGATGACTGAACTCAGTCAGTCCGTGTGCACTAAGCACTGAGTGCGGGCGAGGCTCGGTGCTAGCGCTGGGGCCGTGGGGATAAATAAAACAGACCTAGTCCCTACCTTCATGGAACTTACAATCCAGTGAATCAGAGCTGGGTTTTTTAAAAACTACATTATGATTTCAGCTAGTGCCACTGATAGCAGGTGACAGGGACCCTCGTTACGAAGTTGGAGGGTAGAGGGAGGTTCGAGAATATGGTGGGGGCTGAATAGGACCTTAGGTCACATCTAGTCCAGAGTCGTCATTGATGAGACTCAGGGTGTGTCACGGTGCCTGGCCTGTGTAGTAGATGTTTGGCAGAGTTCTGTGGGCTGGACAGATGGATGAATGAGGCCGTGTTGCCATAAGCCAGTGCTTTTGCCTTACTTCAATCCTTGCATCCTGACCCTAGATACAGGACCCTCTCCTACCTAAACCATCTGTACCTCTCCAACCAGAAGACGTGTGGGTTGGAGTGGCTTCCCTGACTGGCTCTCCCAGAGTCCTCTCTGCTGAGCTCCAATAGGCTGATGGGAGAATATATATACCACCCTAGCCTAGTTGTAGAGAGCCCAGGTCCAATCCGTTTACACTGCTTCCTATCCACAGAACATATTTAAAGGGACCCAGAGATGAACCTGCAACATCGCCTCCCTCTTTTGTGGGAGGAGAGTCAACCACTTTCCATCCCCCTCCTCCTTTCTCTCCAAAAAATACTCATTAACCTCTGGCCCATTGCAAGGAAAACGGATGAGCCTCACAAGAAGCCCAGCTGCTGATTAATTTTCCCGAACAGGGCCGAACTACAAAGCAGCATATTGCAGGGGAGAAAATTCAATAAAGAGCACTTGAAACAAAGTTAATAGAACATATAAGTCATTACCCACTGGGGTCTGGGCCTGTGCCGCCACGTTGTGCAAGGAGGCAGGTGGAAGGTGTAGGGGAGATTTGCATCTCTTTAGCAGGACCAGCTCCAGGGGTTCTGTTCCACCGGTAGCTCTTTCAAATCAAGTTCAAGATGTTAATAGCCAATGCTGCATCTATAATTAACAGGCCCTTGGATGAGAGGAGGTGTTCGCATCCATCGTCCATTCATGGAGTGGAGCCGCTAAGCGGGGCTGGCAGCTTCCCCCAGCAGAAGCTGTAACCTTGGGGGGCCTGTCCCTGTGGGCGGTGGAAGGCTCCCTTTCCAGGGCTGGGGGTGTGGGCTGTGCGGAAGGGAGATGGGGATGGATGGGAATGTAAGAATACTCAGGCATCAGTTTCCAGGTGTTAAGAAAGGCTCAGAGCATCTGGGTCTCAGCAGGCAGCCCTTCCTCAAGGTCAGGGTCACGTTTTCCAGATGCTCTGTGCTGCAGTGGTGAGTGTGCTGTCTGTATGAGCAGAGGCAGTGTAAGCTGTCATAGAGTTTCACCACAGCTAGGCTGTTAGCATCCTGTGCTTGAAACAGAAGCCAAAAGATTCAAGTTTGAAACCCATCCCTGCCTCTCAGTGGTTGGATGGCTTTGGGCAAGTCAAGTTCCCTCTCTTGGCTTCCGTTTCCTTAGCTGTAAAACAAGGTAGCTGGACCAGGTGATTCCTAGAGTTCTTCCAGCTCTGAGATGATGGGCTGTCCCTGCATTGTTATGAATAGTGTGTGGTCAGGCCCAGGCCATGCATGAGCAGAGTAGGTGACCACCCAGCTGGTGTGATTCTTAGAGCCCCAGGAGAACTCCCCAGCCCTGGGCCTCCATCCCTACCATTCCTCCGTCCCATGGGCCAAGACCCCTACTGCAGGCAAGAAAATGTTCAGAGAGTCAGAGCTGAGGGGCCCTTAGAGACAACCCAGCCAGTGGTTCCCAGCTAGATGCTTGAAAAGACTGCAGCAGGTTGCTAAGAGAGGTTTTGAACATTTCACAGAGCCCACGGGCAGTATTCCATTACCTGTGATGAAGCTAACTAAAACACCAAGGTTTTTCTTTTGCTTTTAATTAGAATTAAATTAACTCTATGTGATAGCTTGGGTTAGCGTGCGCTCATCAGAAGCTCTGATTGGTTGCAGGTGACATCATTGGAATTTCCAGGTCATGGTTGGTGGACAAGATGCTGCCACCAGAGTCACGTGGCATGTGGTCACTGGCCAAACTCCACCTGCTCAGTACGTGACTGGCCTTAGACACCAGCACAGAGTATCTGCAGTGCTTTTCAAACTGAAGGGGCTTTGTAGGGGGAGGGTATTCACAAGGGTCCTTGGTGGCGAGAAGTTGGGGAGATGGATTGATTTTAATAACGACATACAATTGATAGGGAAACCAAGACCTATATCTTACCCAGCATGAACGTGAGTCCACCAGAAGAGACCACTGTCTTCTGGCAGTAAGAGATGTGCTGGATGGAGATCTTGGGGAACAGCCTCAATACAGGGCCTTGGGGTGCTCATGATGAAGGAGTGAGGGTGCAAGTGTGAGGCTATGTGAGGCATGCGAGATGCCAGAGGCAGTCTCCCCAACTTGACCTCTGATGTGAGCTCACAAGCCTGGCCTCTTGTCCTGTCCTTTCCCCAGAGTGTGAAAAGATCAGCAGACGTGGATTCAGGGCTGGTCTAGGCCAGGCACTCGGCGGGGGGACAGGGAGCAGAGAGGATGCCATCCGGCCGCCAGTCCCCTGAGGAACATTGGTCCACAGGTCTCACCTCCACCTCATGGCCTCTGGCTTACAGTCTCCTTTTTGTGAGAGCCGTGGGTTTGATCATCTCTACCATTCTGTTCAGTTCAGGGTCTTGATCCCTCAGTGGGTGTGCCTGAGGCCAAGGGTAATTTCCAGCTGCACTTCTCACCCTCAGTCTGGCAGGGCAGCATTTGGGCAGGGAGTGGCAGGGTGTGGCTTGGAACCATAGCCCAGGGTCTGGCCTGGCTTTCTCTTTTCACAAGAGCCCCCAGAGAAGACCAGCGTCAGCATGGTAGCACGGGACCCAGCCTTAGACCAGACAATATTCTGCGTCGTGTGTGAGATGGGAGCCACAGGACCTAGACCCACCAGGTCCCCTCACTCATTTGTCCAACACGATAAATACCTGTGCTCTATGCCAGATGCTGAGCTATAGACACTGGGGCAGCCCAGACAGACAAGATCCCCATTCTCATGAAACTTTCAGTCTCACTGGGGGAGCAGACAGCAAATAAGTGGACAGATAAACACATCTGAATGCAGGCAAGAGTATGCCTGAGTGGACGCTGTCTGGTAGTTACCCAAAGGCAGAGACTGGGTCTCAGCATCCTGGGGGCCCCTGTAGCCCATTGCTGGGCTGGCTCAGAGTTGTCCCCGTACAGCAAACATTTGTTGAATTGCCTGGCACGAGAGAGAAAGCATATGGAAGGTGCCCAGTCCTTCTGGTTGTCCGCAGTAGAAGCCAGTGTGTACACACAAACATCTCATTTCAATTAAACAATATTTATTGAGGGATCATTTTGTACCAACAGGCTCTCAAGCCCTAGAATCTAGACATGAATAAAATCAGATCCCCGTCTCCCTGAGCTCACAGCCCAGGACAGAGACAGGCACATGAGCCAGCTGCTGGGACCCCTCCACCCCCATATGTTCAGATGATGGTGGCTTTGTAGGTGCCTATTGCCATTAGGGCAGGACTGGGGACAGAACACAGCCAGAGGAGAAGATGAGAAAGGAGTCACAGATTTCTACCCAAACCCACCCAGGCAGGTAAGCAGATACCCCTGGTCATACACACACACACACACACACACACACAGATGGATACACTGACTACCTAAGCACATATAGACACAAATACTGACCTTGTAGACTGAGACCTGTCTCACAGGCATTCATGATTAAAGCCTGTTAGTGGTCCCCCAATCTTGGGAGGTATGTGGGTGAGAGAATGGCCTGTGTGTTGGGAGTTGGTTCCTGGGGCACCTTGGGAATCACCCCACCTTAGCCAGCCCCCCACCCTCCCGGAGGTGGGCAACACTGTTGGGCTAAATCTGAGAAATTGGGCTGATGATTGGCTGACAGTAAATGTCAATCACCAGAGACAGCCAATCAACTCTAGGGCAGGCCTGACACTCAGATCAGTGGCTAGAAGCAGGGGAACTGGACAAAAAGTTTAGCGCTTGTGGTGCCAGAGGAGTTGGAACCAAGTGGGGGTCAAGACAACAGGGTGGAAGGAGGGGAGTGCTCCGAGTCAGCTGTATGAGGCTCACATCCCTTCAGTGCAGAACTCTGCACTTTAGAAACTGCTCACTTCCCTGTTCAGACTTCTTGCTGTTAGGAGCTAACAAATGGGAAGTGCTGGGAGCAGCTCCTGGCACATAGTAAGTCGCCCCTCAGTAAGAAGTCATTCTGTCCCCCAGATCGTGCCCCTGGTGTGTCTTGATGAAATTTCTGGCCTGTTTCAGCTATGAGGAGGAGAGCTGGGGAACCAGCCTACGAGAGGAGGGAGAAGGTAAACCTGGGGGCACGAAGTCAGGATTCCTGAGGGTACCCCCTCGCCCACGGTCCCCCATGAGCACCAGCCTGCCCTTACTGCACAGGGTCCAGCATTGTTCACTGAGTGAGAGAAGGATCCCTTTTCCAAAGCTGCCTTCTACCAAAACCTTGAAAGGTTTTGTGTATTCTTTCCATAAGAGAGATTTCTTTGCAGTAATATTAGCTATTATAGTGCTTTCCACCTGCCAGGCACTGTTCTATCTACTTCACATGTAATTGATTTGATCCTCCTGACAATTGTATGAGGTAGAAACATTATTTCTCCCATTTTACAGATGCAGGAACTGAGTCCCAGAGTGGTTTAGCAAACTGTGAGGTCATGCAGTAAGTGGTGGAAACAGGCCAGCGCCAGAGTCCCTTCTCTAACAACTGGGCTCTGCCTCCTCTCTGGAAGGAAGATCTGATTCTTCCTCCTCCCTCCCTGCCGTCTCCTTCATCCTCACTAATACACCAGGGGGGCCCAGGATAAGTCACCCTCTGAGTCTCCATTTCCTTCTCTGGGAAGAAGGAAGTCCTCTCAGGCCGGGGACCTCAAGCTGTCAATGTCCCTGCATGGGTTTCACTGTGAGACAATGGGTGCCCTGGTGCCACCTTCTGGGGAGCAGACGTTCCAAGCTGGGCATTCTGTATCTCGCCCCCTGGAGTAGGGGAGGGCCAGGATGGAAAGTCCTCTCTGAGCCCCATCCACAGACCCATGGCTGGTCTCACAGGCCCCTGGAGGCCTCCTGGGAGGACTGGGGCCGGCGACACTAACAAGACCAGGAGAGAAACCCTTCTCCCTTAAAGTAAATTCATGCGGAGAAACTCATAAGCAGTGCATGCAATTTGCACTTGGGCCAAGGCCCTCAGAGCTTAAATATTTTCCTATGGGCTATTTATAGTCTTGGGAAAATTAGAGTTTTCTGGGTAATGGGAGGGCTGCAGACGCCAGCTGGTCAGGGCCTGGCAGGGAAAGTGTGGGAACCATGGAGCCTTCTGGTGAAGGACCTCTAGTGGGCACGTGCTCAGAGCAGACAGCCCCAAAGTAGGTTTCTGAGTGTGGAAGGCATGTCCTGGGGTGCTCAGGGAAGAAAGCCCAAACCCCTTTACCTGGCATTTAAGGCTCCCAGCTCCCTTTAAATATCCCCCTCGCCTCTCCGTATACAAACTCCTCCTCCAGTTACCCTTAGAACATTCTCAGCTCTCACACTCCTCTGCACTCTTGTCCACACTCTTCCTGCCCGGATTGCCTTTACCTGACTCTTCTCTGGCAAATTGAATGCTCTCACCCCTCAAGGTCTGTGAAGTCCCCAGACCTGGTCCCCTCCGCCCCCAGCCCTGCAACTTGCCCCATTCTGAACCCTTCACTGGAAGGAACAGCCCACCCACAGAGGCCTGGTGGAGTGGTAGCTGTAGTAAGCGCCTCAGATTCAGCTTTCAGGGCTGAGGCCCCTCTTCTAGCCCAGCTTCAGGAAACAGTGGCTCCTGGCTGTGCCCTCTCCAGAAACTGGTCCCAGTCAGAGAGTGCCGATTCCTATGAAATCATGCCTCTTTCCCAGAGCAGTGGATTTCCAATGCTGAGCGGGGGCTGTAAAGGTTCTCCCTCCCCTTCCTCTGCGCGGACTTCTCCAAGGGCCATCCCAGTTCCAGAGCTTCCTGGCAGACACACAGAGATCAGTATTGACTGCAACTCAGTGCCGTTTCTCCCTCTACCCAGTCCTGCTTCTCTTACTCCTGATAGGGGTGCTGCTCCAGAGCTCGCTAATCTCCATCTTGGAGAATGCTTTCTGGGGGGACCAGTTTATGACACCCGGTAACAGAATGCTTAAGCAGCCAGCCCTGGTTCAGACAGAGATCAGCTGTTCAGCTGTTCTTAGTGCCATGACCTGGGCCGAGTTACCTAACTTCTCCATGTGATTGCTTTAGCTATAAAACAGGAATGATGCTGAGGCAATAAATAGTCTCCTGTAAGTCTTGTGAGGATTAAATGAGAGGATGTATGCATGTGCCTGATACTGAGAAAATGCTGAGTAAACGTTAACTATTACTGTCGACATTTAACTTTTCTGAGGTTCAGGTAAGTGGGGATGAGAGTACTGTTATCTGTGTCATGGGGTTCTTGGTGAGAATCAAATAATATTGGAAGGCAAAGGGTTAAATTCTGCACTGCTGTAACCTAATACAGACTCAGGGTCAAGTTCCATGGGGGCTTTGCCCATCTGGGGCTGTAGTCTAGAAGCCTACCCCACCCCCAACCAGTGACAATCACTGTGTGAGTTACTTATCACCACTGTAACAAATGACCACACGTTTAGTGGCTTAAGACAACCACAAATTTATTCTCTTATGGTTCTGTAGGTCAGGTGTAGCTCATTGGATTAAATCAAGGTCTGTAGGCTGTTTTCCTTTCTGGAGGTTCAAGGGGAGAATCTGCTTCCTGCTCACTCAGGAAATTTGGTAGAATTCAGTTCCTAGGGTTGTACGACGGAGGTCCCCCTTTTCTTGCTGGCTCTAAAATGAGGGTTGATTGTATCTTCCAGAGGCCACTGCATTCCTTGGCTGTGTTCCCTTTCCTCCATCTTCAAGGTGACAGGCAGGTGGAGGAGTTCTTACGGCTTATCTCTCTGATCTTTAGTTAGCTTCCACTGTTAAGGACTCATGTGATTCGTTGGGTCCACCTGCGAATCTAGAATACTCTCCTTTCCTCAAGGTCCTTGATCACATTTGCAAAGTCCCTTTTGCCAGGTAAATAGCATTCGCAGGTGCCAGGGATTAGAACATGAACATCTTTTATGGGGGCAGGAGGGGAGGGCATTATTCTCCCTACCACAGACCACCCCCCTCCACCTGGGACAGCTGTGATCCAGATTTCACCTCCTGCTCTTCCAGGGAGAGGTCTGTGCAGTTCCTTGTGCCGCGGGGACCTACGGCCCCAACTGCTCGTCTGTCTGCACCTGTAACAACGGTGGCATCTGCTCCCCCGTGGATGGCTCCTGCACCTGCAAGGAAGGTGATGTGCTTTCTTTTCCAGTCCCGCCCTCCTCAGATGAGCTCACTGCCTGGGTGGGCTGCCAAGCTGAAGAGTGTGGGCTCTTCCTGCCCTATCCACCTACGTGCAGGCTCAGGGAGTTTATATATCAGGTTCCAGCCAAGGAAACCCATGCCAGGGACTTCAATAGCAGGAATGTAATAGAGGGGATTAGTTACAGCGGTGTTAGAATTGCTGGGGGAGTATATGAAGGAAGGCAGGCTGACCAGAGATTAGAAGCTGGGAGAAAAAATTCCACCACTCCTAGAGGGGAGGGACAGATGGAGGAAGTGGAATTCCAAAGCCTGGGAGTGAAGGCCACCTGGTGGGAGCTGGGGCATGGATAGAGGGGTTATGTGACAGTGCTGGAGCACAGGGAAGGCCCAGCCACCATCAGAGGTGCTGCCCACAGAAGGGAAAGGGGAAAAGGTACCTGCTCCCCCACTGCTGTCTGTGGGCCAGGTTGCGCCCTGTGAAGGCCATCTGGGAGCCAGCTGAGGGAGAACCTGGATATGCAGCAGCAGGGATCAGGCCCCTGTGACACAGATCAGAGGAGGGATGGGGAGAAATGGATCTGAGGGCAAGCAGGCCAGTGACCAACCTCAGAGTGAGAAACCAGCTTGTCCTGGAAACAAAGGGCCCTAAAATAAGCTGCCGGATTCCACCCTGGGCAGAGATAGCCCTCCCCATCTCAGCTGGTTCCCTGTCCTGGGGGCGGGGGACCACGCACCTATAGCAAGAGCAGTGAGAACCAGGAGGCTGGAGACCTGGGTTCTAGCCCCAGCTCTCCTAATAGCCATGCTGTGTTTCTGAGCAGACTCCATGTATACTGTGTGCTCTAACCCAGCGATCAGAGAAACAAAGGTGTGGGTGGCAGGTGCCCAGCTGGGAGGGTGGGCAGAAGGCTGTGCTGGGCCCCGACGGAGCGGTGACAGCCCCTTTCCCTCCCCTCAGGGTGGCAAGGCCTGGACTGCACCCTGCCGTGTCCCAGTGGGAGGTGGGGCTTGAACTGCAATGAGAGCTGCATGTGTGCCAACGGGGCAGCCTGCAGCCCCACGGACGGCTCCTGCTCCTGCACCCCCGGCTGGCTCGGAGATACCTGTGAACTGCCCTGCCCAGTGAGTGCCCAGGGCAGGGAGGGACCGGGTGTGCCCAGCAGCCCCTCTCACCCTTTCTCTGTGGTCGTTCTGTCCACAGAGGTGTGCAGACAAGAGCACTGGACTAGGTGGTGGGACACGTGGGTTCAGGGCTCAGCCCTACTTCTAACCTCTGTGGCCACCTTGCTACTTTAGGCCTCAGCCCCTTCCCTCTAGAAAATGGGAAACCTTTGGTAGGTGCAGTGCTGTGGCCCCACTCTCCCCTGGCTGTGCTTGGTTAACATTGTTAACTGACTCTGGCACATTTCCCTGAGCCCAAATGCAGCCTCAGAATCCTTCATAACTACTGCTACAGGACAGCCCTTACTAACCCCTTGGGGTTGCCATTCCTCTAATTTTATGATCAGGGTATTGGAGGATGAAACCAAGCACTCTACAGCAATACCCACCCAGACTTAATCCCTGGATCTGAGTCTAAGATACGAATAAGTTAGACCAACCACTATGTGATATTGTTGAATGGGACCTGCGGTTCTAGGTTCAAATCCTGACTTTGCCACCTCCTAACACACATTATTTCGCCTTTCTGACCCTATTTCTCATCTTTAAATTGTGAATATAATGGAACCATCCCACAGGTTTGCTGGGAGGATTGAGAGAAATGAGTGATAGAAGGCTCTTGATACCTAATGAGCATGCAACATGGTTGGTACCTTCCTGCCTAGAAACAAATAATAGATCAGTCATTCTTCACGTGGGATCAATGCATTATGATTTGCAAAGTGCATCCTTATTTACAAATTTTTGTTAATGGTCATTAAATACAGCCTTTCGATCTTGACCACTGAGAACTGCACGTTTCTATTAATGCAGCCAAACAATGATTTGGAGTGACCTTGTGACCATGTTGATCCCGTTATAAAATGTGCCCCCACTGTGCCCTGCCACAGTCTCTCTGCATCCCCATGGGGCAGTGGCTCAATTTTGTCATCAAAATCCAATTTTATCATCAAAATCAATCCAGCGTGAACCTCTGGGAGTCTAGGTCTGGTCCTTTCTCCCTCCCCTTCTCTCTACAGGATGGCACATTTGGGCTAAACTGCAGCGAGCGTTGTGACTGCAGCCACGCAGACGGCTGTGATCCTGTCACAGGCCACTGCTGCTGCCTGGCCGGATGGACAGGTAACTGCCCCCTGCTTCGCCACCACCCAGGGCCTGTGAAACTAGGTCTTGGTGTTTTATTTTTCTTGACTGTTCTCTTTCACTTCTTCTTCTTGCTCCTCACATACGCATCTTTTCCTTCTCTCCTCTGGGCCCCACTTCTCCATTCCATACAGTTCAAGCAAACAAATTATTGAACATCTGCTATGTGCAGGCTTCATTCTGAAGGTCAGGAACACACCAGTAAGAAATCAGACAAAGACTAACACGTGGTGGGTACAGGTGCTTAATCTGTGTTCACAGAGGATATGGTAGAGGGGGCGTCGGGAACCTTCTGCTTAGCCCAGGCTCACACTCCTGGTCCCAAAGGTATCCGTCAGCCTGCCTCCCACACATAGAGCGAATCCGCCACGCTCCTGGTCCTCCAGGCACCATCTCCCAGCTGACCCGGCCTTGGTCTTCTGCTTGCTCTCTCTGGGCCTCCCCTCTTGCCCAGCTGCGTCCATGATGCATGTGGTGGCCACGTGAACTTCTCAAAGCACTCATATCAGCCCCTGCTCAGAGTACCTCAGTGGCTTCTAATGGCACTGACATAAAATCCAAATTCCTTACAGTGGCCCAGGGTCCACAAGATCTGGCCCCCGCCCACCTCCACCACCTCCCTTTTGCCCCCGTCCCCTCTCTCATACTACATTGCAGCTGCCTGGGCCGACCACCCTCCTGGCTCCAGGCCTTCGTACATGCCTTGTTTCTGCATGGGTCACTCTTTCCTTTTCTCTTCATCTGATGATGGTCCCCCCGTTACAAGGGGCCAAGACTACGTCAGAGCCCCTTTTATTAATTCTCATAATATCCTACACTCTTCTTGCCATACTTACCTCAATTGTCACTGAATCCGTGTTGGAGTGTTTATTATTTGCTTCCCCAACCACGCCATCAGCTCTCTGCAGCCAGGGCCTTGTTCACTGCTGTATCCATTGCTTGTCACCCACTGAGAGACTGATGCCATAGTGGTCAAGAACACAGAGCTGGAACCAGACTGCCTGGCTTTGTGACCTTGGGCAAGTCCTTTAACCTCTCGGGGCCTGAATTCTCCATCTATAAAATGCAGCTAGTTATGATCCTCCCAATTACAGGGTCATTTCAAAGCTTAAGTGAGTGAATTCTTCGAAGTGCTAACTGTGCATGGCCCTGTGCTCAGTAGATGTAACCCATGAATACAGGAAGTGCTTAATAATGCTCTGCTGCGTGAATGAAGTCGTCCCAGGGTGGTGGACAGAGGAAGAAATGCAGGCGTTGCTGCCAGTGTAGGATAATAATTCACACCAGATAAGAATTCTGTTGCTGAGCAGCAGAAAGCTAAGCACATCGCTTCCTCTGCGGCATCTCTGCCCTGCCCTGCCCCTTGGTATAGAGCGAGGCTTCACCCTAGTTACTGGCACCCCAGATGCCTAGCTAGAGCCAAGTGGAAATCCACTTTAATTTTTCATTGCCTTCATTTCAAGTGAGCTGGTAAGATTTTAATGATATCTAGTGCTCAAAAATTCCGGCTTTGATGGACAACTTTTGAGCAAGGCCTCTGCTCTTCTAAAGCTAATTCCCCCAAATGTGGCCCTGAAGTCATTTTAAAGGAGTGATTGATGTCCTGAGGTTTGTCATGGAAAACGGGACCAAGGAAGGATCAGGAGGGGATGGGGTGTAGGTCCCGGACACACTCCATGAATCCTCCCTGCCCACACCTGCCCCAAAAAGCCTGTCCCTGGCTTCCCGGATCCTGCCTTGTTGCTCATGCTTTGACTCAGTACTGGTTTTGCTCTGCTCTAAGTAGGTGTGTGTCCTCTCCCCTTGCCCGCGTAAGCCGGACTGTTTTTGGCAAGTGCCCTCCAGTATAATTCCCCTTGGCCTGTACACAGTAGGTGTTTATTAAATGTTTATTGAAGTAAGTTGAAAGAAGGTGGACTACAACCACATATGGCTTTTCCCCTGGAAGGGAAGGAGACCTCCTCAGACTACAGATGAGGAAAGGGAGTTGTCCAAGGTCACAGGACATTAGTGCCAATAGGATGGGGACACAGGATTGCTTTCTAAGAAGGAACCATCTATTCATTCAGTCAGCATTTATTGACTCAAGCAATTACCAAGTCCTCAGTTGGCATCTCCCATGTACCCAGCACTGTGCCAGGCCTAGCAGTAAAGAGCAAAATTCAGTAAAGCAGTCGTCCCTGTGCACCTGTTTTGTACCCGACACTGTGCTGGGCACTGGAGAAGCAAAGAAACCCAAGATGGTGTCCTGTCCATTAGGAGCACCGAATAAGGAGGGTCACAAGTGTCAATAAGCCGTGCTCCCTTCAAATTGCTGCCAGGGGACACGAGCCTTATGTACAAAACATTCAAATAATAGGCAGGGACAAAGCTATAGGCCAACTGACTTTCAAATAGAGGCTTGACTCCCTGAGTAGACATCTGGGAAGGTTTCCTGGAGAAGGACTCTAAGCAGACGCTGAAGAGCATGGGCTGCTGAGTTGCTGCTGGCCTTGTGGCATGAATTTGAGTCACAATACATGAATTGTTTCCCTGGCTTTGCCCATCAATATAGATGTATAGAGAAAAATAAAGCAGGGAAATCCCATAGGGATGAGATAGGGAAGGATTTCTAAGGAGGATTATTATCCCTATCCAACTACTGGGAACACAGAGCCTAGATAAGGTAACTAATGAAGCGATGCCTTTTCAGAAGCTGTAGTTGGAGACCCTCCCAGCAGGCCATGGCCCACTGCAGTGGAACTGGGGTACTCCACGCAGGGGGAGCCTGGGCCCTTCACCCCCCTCACATCCCAGTGTCTCAGGCTCCAGGGGGTTCTTAGAACATATAAAAACCTCCCACAGAACCAGGCCTGGAGAATAAAAATTGCCAGTTCCTAAAGCCCAGTGGGCCCTGGCCAATCCCTGCAGTCACCATAATCACCTTGCACCGAGAACCATCTCAGTCCGCAAGACCCCTTCTTGACATGAAAACATTTTGAGGATCCCACACGTGAGAGTAGCTGTACTCTGAATATCCATAGACTGGGAGAACGCACAATAGCCATAAGCTGCCATGAATTCAAGGGTGCTTTCGCATGCGTTGTGTTTTCTTAATCACAGGAGTGTCTGAATACGGTTTTCGGAAAGCATGGTGTTTATGTGTGACCCGTGTGACCCATGTGCCTTGGTCAGCCTACAAAAAGCACTTGAGGCACCAATGGGATGGGAGGTCGCTGTCAGGTGGCAGAGCTCTGCCTTAGTCCAGTGCGCCTCCCGGGAACAGCAGAGTCCCTCGGCCCACAGTCTGGTCCTGAGTTTCCAATGGAAGAATTCCTTGGAGCAGCTTTTGGAGAAGGGAACCCTCGAAGCAGTATCCAAAGCTTTGAACAGCTTCATGGTTCCGCCTTCTCCAGGCTCTCCTTCAGTCAGTCACTCAGTCCATGGGTTTTGTCCAGGGTCAGCCTCTTGAGCCCTGGAAACTGCACCGGGAGAGGCCTCCATCCAGGGGTGGAGTGTACCAGACCCCTGCACTCCACGAAGAGGTCTCATATCCGGGAGAGTGGGGTCTGAAACCCTTGCCCTGCTGCGGAATTGAGATGCCACAGGGACAGAGGTGAGGGAGGGTGTGTGTGTCCTGGACTAGACAGGCACGGGAGGGCGAGTAAAGCCTGTTGCATACCCTCCCTCTCTGCGCTCTCCGGCGGTTCAGCTCTCCCTCCCTCCCCGTCCCACAGGCACTGGGGGGCTTCTGCTACCCCAGCCTGCCTCCACACTGGTCCCACCGCTCTCCTCCTGCTGGGGCCTGAGGCCTGCTCTCTTCGCTGGGCCTGAGGGTCTTTCTCCCTCTTCCTTTCTCTTTCTCACAATCCCTGTCCCTAGAACAAGGCAGACATGATCTTCAAGCTAATTCTGGTCTTCTCCGAGCCTCTGATAGTCACCTTCCAAAGCCAAGCGGGTTTCCTGGGCCCACACCCATCTGTCCACCTAATGCATGTCCTACCAGAAGTCTTTCTGGCTGAGAGGAAACCCCATGCCAGAGCTGGGGCCGCCAGCCTCAGGCCTTTTAAAATTCCTTCTTAGCCTTTGGGCTGCCATCACCTCAGTAACCTATTTGCTCTGTCTCAGCTCAAGAAGACCTCCTCTTTCTTAATAGAATACATTATAGTGCAGAGAAAACATTGGCATGCGTCACACACAGTGACAGTAAAACCTCATTCTGCAAAGTGTTGGTTTCCATCATAAACATGTATGCACATATGATATAAAACCTACATAAACATGTATGCACATATGATATAAAACCCACTTTGCACTGATCAAAAGAATCTGAAAAGACCCCACCACTGTCTGAGCCCACACCCTAGGGCTGGTTGTCTGGGACCTAAAGAGCCAGCAGCTCCTGGGCTGACATGGCCCATGGTAGCTCGCTCCTGGCTTGTGCAGCCCCCACCCCATTACGGCACTTACCAGCCCCCTAGTTGGTTTCTCTCGAGCCTAACCTTGGGTACCACTAAGATGTCAAAAATGAAGGTAGCCCTTCATGACCTGGTCCCTTCTTGGTCCCACAATCCCGTCTCTTGCCATACCCTCATTTCGCACTTTATGGCTCAGCTACATTATGCTATGTTTTCTTTCAAGGCATGATTCTCTCTCATGCCTCCTACTCTTTGCACAGAGGGTTTCCTTTACCTGGTAAATTCCTCCTTGGCCCTTGGGACTTAGTTTGGGTATCTCTTCTTCCTGGAAGCCCTCCCTGACCAGCCAAGTCTAGATTGGAGTTTTCCTCTGCGTTCCGAGATGCACTGTGCTCACCTCCACCTCATCATTCTGCATAGCGCCCTTTCCCGTCATCCTTTCTGCCTTCGCTCCTCTTACCACTGACCTGAGTCTGCCTCTGGCCCACAGGCATCCGCTGTGACAGCATGTGCCCACCTGGTCGCTGGGGCCCCAATTGCTCTGTGTCCTGCAGCTGTGAGAACGGTGGCTCCTGCTCCCCAGAGGATGGGAGCTGCGAGTGTGCCCCTGGCTTCCGAGGACCCTTGTGCCAGAGAAGTAAGGCTGAGCACCCTCGTTTCACAGATGGCTCACCCTCTCCACCCCTTCCCTGTTGGAACTGGTCCTGGCCTGGGAGGGGCTGGGGTCTCAGAGTCAGCCCCCATCAAACCTCTCCCTCTAGTCCCTTCTCTTTCTGCGCTGGCTTTTCTGTCCCTAAGTTCAGCGCCCGGCCTGGCTCCTCGGCGGAAACAGGACCAGATCACAGCTCCTCTCTGCAGAAAGGGATGGGCCCTCGAAGGTGTGGGGTGGAGACAGCTCTCCCCATACCCTTGAGGAGCCTCCCTTCACCCCTGTGTGGAACCTGGACAGGTAGCCAAGCTGCCTGGGGCACCTGCGGCTGCTGACCACCCTCTCCCCTTCATCCCCAGTCTGCCCCCCCGGGTTCTATGGCCACGGCTGCACCCAACCATGTCCCCTCTGCGTGCACAGCAGTGGTCCCTGCCACCACATCAGCGGCATCTGCGAGTGCCTCCCTGGATTCTCCGGAGCCCTCTGCAACCAAGGTAGTGTCTCTAGGGGAAGGTGTGGGCCAGGTGGTGAGGCATCCTGGGAGGGAAGGGGCTGGAAGGAGGGGGTTGGGGCTTCCCATACTCTGTGGAGGCAGCTCCCTGCATCTTCAAGGCTTAGGCCTACCTTTGTGAGAACTGGTCACCACCAGGCGTGAGACAATGCCATTATACAGTTAAAAGGGACAGGCTCAGAGAGGTTAAATGACTACTCCGTGGTTGCACAGCTAGAAAGTGGCACAGCTAAGCAACACATGCTGCCTCCAAAGCTGAAGAAAAATGAAATAAGTGTAGCTAAGTTCTGCATAAGTGTCCCCAAATGGCTGATGCTGAGTGCCAAGTGGTAAAGGCAGAGGATGCCGTGGGAACTCCAAGGAGACAGTTCTGGCATGGGCTGGAGATGCAGCTTCCAGCCCTGCTCCCCCCACACTCAGGCCAACGTCACTGGTCCCTCCCCGCAGTCTCCTGCCTCCGCAGCAGAGTCAACGCCTACTCCAGCCAGCCTCTGCCGTTCAGCAGGACTTGACAAGGGAGTGCTGCTACCCTGGCTCTCTGTGGGGGAAAAAGCCTCGCTTGTAACTTTGGCCAGCAAGTTCCGTCATCTAAATATCGCCACCATGGTTGATTGCACAGTACGGGTGGTTCAACATGGTCACAAAATTCTTTTTTTAAACGTTTTTTTTTTTAATAATGATTTTTATTTATTTTTGAGAGACAGAGAGAGACAGTGCGAGCAGGGGAGGGTCAGAGAGAGAGAGGAAGACACAAAATCTGAAGCAGGCTCCAGGCTCTGAGCTAGCTGTCAGCACAGAGTCCGACACGGGGCTCGAATCCATGAACTATGAGATCATGACCTGAGCTGAAGTTGGACACTCAACCGACTGAGCCACCCAGGCGCCCCATACAAAATTCTTGAATATTTAGCAACCTGGGCGAAGGTAGTTGCCCGCTCTGGCACACACCGCTGCCTACAGCTGCCCCTGGCTCAGTCAGGCCAAGGCGGTGTGGATTTGGGGGCCAGCACACAGCGTGCAGGTGTTCAGCTCGGCCTTAGGTGAAGAGGCAGAGAAGGGAGAAAGGTGTTGCGGGTAGAGCAAGCAAGTTGGGTGTGGACATGCGACTGTCCGGCAGCAGAGGGTGGCTAAAGGATGTGGGGGCCGGGATGGCAGAAGGGGGAGTAGGAAGGTGGGCTGAGGCCTTAGGCGCAGCTTGGGACACAGGGCTGCAGAATCTGTACTCTGACCTATAGGGAGCAAAGAGATCCCAGGCTAAGGTAAACTTAGAGCTTAAGGCAACTTCAAGGTCATCTGCGCAAGAATCTCATCTGGCCTCTGCTTAAATGCTTCCACTGAGAGCTCACTACCTCCCAGGGGAACAGATTCTTTTGATGAATAATCACCACTGAGCTGGGCTGGTTTTGTAAGTGTATGGGCCGTTAATATGTATGAGTGGAAAGTTCATTCCGTGATGCTTTGAGGTCACACGAAGTTGGGGCCCCAGGGAAGCCCATGTGACAGTTTCATTTGCTTGCAGCCCTCCTAGGACAGTTTAATCATAACCTGACGCGTCGAGGTTTACTTATTAAACATCGGAGACCCAGCCGTCAATACAGATAGGCTGGGTCTAAATTAGGACCTAAACAGCCCGAGGAGTAACTCAGATCCTGCGATGTCTGATTTATCGCCCGCTGGCCTAATGAGTATTTTCCACATATAGATCTAATAGAGTTTGCTATTAATGGCAACTGCCCTGGTTAAGTCTCAAACCTTGTAAAAAATTGAACTGACACTTCCTAATGACCGGCTTTCCAGCGAGTTACAAATTACAGACACTGCTTATGCAGAATCATTAAACATAGATTAAATATAACCAGATGTTTTCTTTTCACCAGCCCCGTTCTCCACCGCCCCTTTTTTTGCCTCACTCTTGATTCAGCTAAGAAGTCGACCAATTAATGTATTAGACTGATCGCATTAGCGGCTCTGTGGGTGAATTTGTCAGCCTGGAGCGTGTGAGAAAGACTTCAAAGAAAAGACCGTCTTGTTCGGGAAGCGCAGAGCTGACTTGGGGGATACCGGGAGCTGGAGCAGCTCACCCCACTCCCCAAACAGGGCCAGGTCTGGGGAAATGGGCTCCCCAAATCAAGCACGTCCCGGGGGGGGGGGCAGGGGGGGGGGAGGAGGCTGGGCGACCTGCTGTTCTGGAAGCTGAAGCCAGAGCCTGGGCCGCAGGTGTGAGGTGAGCATCAGGCACCCTGGAAGGAACTAAGGTTCTGGCCGGGGAAGCGCAGGGCCCCAGATCTGCCCCTTAGCTGTGAACCATGGCCTGTACTCTGTACAGTGAATGAGGGTCATGAGCCCCATTTCCTAGAGGAGGAAACAGAGACTTAGAGGGTCATGCGGTCTGACCAAAGGTGCTTACTGAGTAAGTGGCAGACCTTTCTAGCTGGGTGACCTTAGGCAAATTAACTTGATCCCAGTCCCTCAGTGTCCTCCTCTGTAAAGGGCGTAATAATGAAAATATCTAATACTGAAAGTATTACAAAGTTGACCAAACTAGTATTTGTGAAGCACTTTGAATGGTGTCTGGTGCATGTAAGTGTCACAGAAGTGTTTGCTGAATACATACATAAAACGAAGACCCAAACTCAAGGCTTTACACTGAAGACCCTGGTGCACCATGCTGCCTGCATTATTTGTCCCAACCACTGGTCATGTCCAGGAAAGACACAGGGTGGACACATCCCAGGCTCTGGCTGCCCACAATCTGGTTGGGGAAGGGCTTGCAAGGTGAGGCAGTGTGGCATAAAGGAGAGGGGGCCAGCCCAAGGATTGAGAGACCTGGGTCCTGGGTGAGTTGCTTCTCTTCAAGAATCAACACTTTCCCATGATCCTCTGTGTGACTTAGCTGAGGGTCTTGGGGATTCAAGGGACTCCTCCCCCATAACAGGAATGCAAGGAAGCCTTCTCGGAGGGTGTGGGGCTGGCTACACCTAGGTTCTGAGGGGAGAAGGTTGAACTGAGAAGAGCTCAAAGGGACAGGAGTCGCTGATCCCAGCAGAACCCACTGGAATGTCACTGCTCCGGGGGCCTATTTTGGCCATGTTGGAATATTGCCCGAGTGTTTCCTACATGTCAGGCACTATACTGAGCACTCAGATGCAACAAAGAACAGGAGAACCAAGTTTCCTGACCTCACAAAGCCTATGGTCAAGAGGGGGAAATTTGGAGTTCAGCTTTCCCCAAAAGAACTTGGGAGTTGATGGGCAGCCAGTTTATTTCCACACATTCAACGACCATGCCTGGTTTTTCCAGGTGTCGTGGAAGACAAAGACATGGGTAGAACTCAGGCCTGGCCTGAAATAGACTCACAAGTCACAGTAACAGAAGACCAGGGAAAAAACTGAGGGTGTGGAAGTTCAAACAAGGACATAGCACCCCAAAACAGAGAAGATGGATGAATCAAGATTTAGTTCAGCTGTGACATAAAAACCCAAAATAACTGACTTGAAAATGACAAACATTATTTCTGAAAGGAAGGAAGGAAAGAAGGAAAGAAAGAAAGAAGGAAAGAGACTGTCCAGGAGCAGACAATTAGAGAATGGTAGGGTAGCTTACAAAGATGTCAGGCGCCAGCTGCCTTGTCTTGTTGTCCAGCCATCCCCAGCACATGGCCTCCGCCTCTGATGAAAGCTAGCTGCTTAAACTCAGCTGCCTCATCCACAGCTCTTATCCATAAGCCACATTATCCTTCAACAAGGATGAGGAATGGGCAACTAATGACACGCATTTCCACTCACCACTGGCCAGAATGTGGTCACATGGCCATAGCCATCTGTGCAGGAGCCTAAGAAGTGAAGCCTTTGAGGCCATAAGTCCAGCTAAAACTTGAGATTCTACTTCTCAGGAAGAAGACAGTGGATTATTGAAAGATTAGCAGTCTACCACGGAGAGATGGGGGGAAGGTAGCATGGAAGATGAGTCTTACAGGGGCATCTGGGTGGATCAGTCAGTTAAGCATCCAACTCTTGATAATGGCTCAGGTCATAATCTCACAATCATGAGATTGGGATTCTCTCTCTCCCTCTCTTCTCTGTGCCTCCCCTGTTCGTGCTTGCTCACTCGCTCTCTCTCAAAACAAACTTTAAAAATAAAATGAGTCTGGGGTGCCTGGGTGGCTCAGTTGGTTAAGCATCTGGCTTCAGCTCAGGTCATGATCTCACGGTTTGTGGGTTTGAGCTCCGCATTGGGCTCTGTGCTGACAGCTAGCTCAGGGCCTGGAGCCTGTCTTCAGATTCTGTATCTCCCTCTCTCTCTGACTCTCCCCTGCTCACGCTGTCTCTCTCTGTCTCTCAAAAATAAATAAAAAATTTTTCAAAAAATAAAAAATATTTTAAAAACTAAAAAATAAAATGAGTCTTATAGGCAGGGTAGGATTTCCACAGCTGGCCAGGAGGGTCAGGGAAACTCTGGAAGGGAACAGTTGGAGCAAAGGCATGGGGTATATTTAGGAAGTGTTGTGTGGGCCAGCGGCTTATGTATCTGGGAGAGAGGGGTGGTCAAGGATAACCCAGGTGAAGTAGCCAGATTTTATTCTGGGGTAGTGGGGAGCCACTGAGGATGTTTGAGCAGGGCACACAAGTGCCATGAAGAAGACAGCTATGCTTTAGGGAGCTCGAGTTGTAGGAAGCAGGTGGAGAATGAACTACAGAGGGAATGAAAGGTAGGTGCTCAGTTAACACCCAGACCTAGTTCCACTGGAGCTTATCGCCTGGTTGAGGACACCAGCCCTTCCTTTAGGGACCGAGGAGTGACTCCTCCAGGAGGGGTGAGAACCACAAACCCTGCAAGTGGCTCAAAGTGGAAATACCAGGGGAGCTCAGCGGAAGAGAGCTCCTTGTGGACTTAGGAGGCTGTCCTGAGGCTGGGCTGAGGCTTGAGGACAGGTGGGATTTGGAGAGACAGGAAACAGGTGGGCAGAGATGGTCCTCCCACAGACTAACTGCAGGCCGACCTGAACTTGTCCCTCTGCTTCCAGCTACACACACTGTCCACCCTCGTGGCTGTGGGATCCACGATGCCGGCCAGAATGTGGTAATGGAAAGCAGAAGGCTGGGGAGCCGTGTGGATGGAGGGCAGAGGCCGGATTCCCAGCCTCACTGCTTCCATCTCTGAGGCCCAATTCGAGGGCCTCTACCTACTCCTCTGGGCCTCAGTCTGCGCCTCTTTCACAGGGGATCAGTAATAGAGCCTCCAGAAAAATGCAGCTTGTGGGCACTCACTTATGTGCAAATGGAGAAGGGTGATGGGGCTGTGGCGCAGGCCGTGCCCACCCAGATCTGTGGGCTCAGGGCCACAATGGCTAAGGCCTGGGAACGTCAGGGTGCAGCAGCTGTGGGAGGTGGTCTGAGGCGTGCAGGTGGGGGGCCAGGAGCCAGGCTGTCCTGTGCCCACAGTGTGTGCTGGAGGGCGCTTTGGGCAGGACTGTGCCCAGCTCTGCTCCTGTGCCAACAACGGGACCTGCAGCCCCATCGATGGCTCCTGCCAGTGCTTTCCTGGATGGATTGGCAAGGACTGCTCCCAGGGTAAGCATCTGCCTCCTGGGAATGCCCCCCGCCAGGAGTCAGGCCCCAAAACACACCTCTTCCTTGCCCAGAACTGCTTTGTCCCTGGTGCCTCCACCTCCCAGAGCTAAAATCTCCTTCTGCAGACAGGAAGGCACCTGAGCAAGGAGCAGCGCCGGCATGTGGTTGGGGAGGAGAAGGGGGGCAGGGACTGGCATGCTGGGGTTTGGGAGTGGGGAAGCGACAAGAGGCCAGAGCAGTCACCTCAGAGGGGTGAGGGCGTCCCCTAAATGACCGATGTGAGTTATGTCTTGGGTACGTAAGCCTGGACAAGGAATTGTAGAGGCTGTTCTTGTAAGGGGCACCCCGATCTGCTATGGAGCTAACAGGGACCACATATGGGTGAAGGTCTAACCTCTAGCCCTGTGGAGCTCCTTGTGTGACGGGTGAGACGTGAGGGAGGTCCCAGTTAGATGACCTGGCCCAAGGGAATTTCCATTCTGGTGGAGGAGACATAGTGCCATCCTCAGGGAGCTCATCAACTGAAAGAGGGGAGTCCCCACCCTGGGAAAGTCCCCATCGTCACGGGGAAGTTAACAGTGTTCACACTGTAAACTGCAGTGTTTAGTTTACCACACACACCCACACGCTCCAAATCACAGCCAGTCCCCCGAGAAGGGAAGTTCAGGAGCCCTCAGAGCTGGGCGAGTGGGCAGAGAATCCTGGGTGAGTGGGTCAGGGGTTGAGTGGAGGAATTCTGGGGAACATGTGTCAGGAAAGCCAGGAAATACAGCCTGGGTGTAGCCTGGCATCTTGGCTGAGGTGCAGTCCTCCTTCCTCTCCCCCCCGGCTCTCTCTGCCTCTCCCCCCACCCCCTAGCTTGCCCACCAGGGTTCTGGGGTCCTGCCTGCTTCCACACGTGTAGCTGCCACAACGGGGGGAGCTGTAGTGCCGAGGACGGCGCCTGCCACTGCACCCCAGGCTGGACCGGACTCTTCTGCACGCAGCGTAAGTCCTGCCTCCCGGCCTCCCAGCTGTTCCGGGTCCTGTGCTGTGGCCTGCTGGCTGCCTTGAGCATCATCCGGGGCTGTGCGGTGAGGGAGGAAGCGGGCCCTCAGGTCAGGAGCTGCCCCCTCCCCAACCCCAGGATTGGGAAGCCTGGATGGATTCAGGGTGTTGATGAGCCCCAAGTCCTGGAAAGTCAGGGCTGTAAGGTACCCCGCCAGTCACCAAGACCAGACCCTCTGGACAGCAGGGCCCAGAGAGGGAGGAACAGCCTATAGCTACAGAGCAAGGAGACCCTAGCCTGATCTCTGGTTCCAAGGCATCTTTGTCTAAAGAACTCCTCACTCACCCCTACGCCTTCATCCTGAGAGTCCAGAGTGTGGAGACAGCTGAGGTGCAGGGTCTCACAGTTCCCCACCCTGTCTGTGCTCAAGAAAGGCAGATGACAGGTTTGGTCCCAGCCGCACCTCCACAGTTGTCCCCACCCTGTTTCTCCAGGCTGCCCCGCAGCATTTTATGGGAAGGACTGTGGGCGCGTGTGCCAGTGTCAGAATGGTGCCAGCTGTGACCACATCAGCGGCAAGTGCACCTGCCGCACGGGCTTCACTGGGCGACACTGTGAGCAGAGTAAGTTGTCCCAACCCCTGACCGAGTGTTCGTGCCAGGCACCAACCTCTTCCAGGGGCACCCCCCTGCCACTGACCCTCAAG
>PJEM01015657.1:0-29113 GCA_004023845.1 Helogale parvula
CCTCCCCATGGTCCTCCATTAGGTTTCTCCTGTTCTCCTGTTAGACCTGTGAGTGCAAACATATGGTATCTGCCCTTCTCCACCTGACTTATTTCGCTTAGCATGACACCCTCGAGGTCCATCCACTTTGCTACAAATGGCCAGATTTCATTCTTTCTCATTGCCATGTAGTACTCCATTGTGTATATATACCACATCTTCTTGATCCATTCATCAGGTGATGGACATTTAGGCTTTTTCCATGTTTTGTAGAAAGTGCCACTATTAACAGGGTACATGTGCTCCTATGCATCAATACTTCTGTATCCCCTGGGTAAATCCCTAGCAGTACTATTGCTGAGTCATAGGGGAGTTCTACTGATAGTTTTTTTAGGAACCTCCATACTGTTTTCCAGAGCGGCTGTACCAGTTTACATTCCCACCAACAGTGTAGGAGGGTGCCCGTTTCTCCACATCCTCGCCAGCATCTATAGTCTCTTTATTTGTTCATTTTAGCCACTCTGACTGGTGTGAGGTGGTATCTCAGTGTGGTTTTGATTTGTATTTCCCTGATGATGAGTGATACTGAGCATCTTTTCTTGTGCCTGTTACAGGCCAGCTGGATGTCCTCTTTGGAGAAGTGTCTGTTCAGGTCTTCTGCCCATTTCTTCACTGGGTTATTCGTTTTTCAGGTATAGGGTTTAGTGAGTTCCTTGTAGATTTTGGATACTAGCCCTTTATTTGATATGCCATTTGCCACTGTCTTTTCCCATTCTGTGGTTGCCTATTTAGTTTTTTTGATCGTTTCCTTTGCATTGCAGAAACTTTTTATCTTGATGAGGTCCCAATAATTCATTTTTGTTCTTGATTCCCGTGCCTTTGGGGATGTGTCCAGGAGGAAATTGCTGCAATTGAGGTCAAGGAGGCTGTTTCCTGCTTTCTCCTCGAGGGTTTTGATGGTTTCCTGTCTCACATTCAGGGCTTTTATCCATTTTGAGTTTATTTTTGTGAGTGGTGGTACTCTTTCCTGCTTTGTTAAAAATTAATTGGCTGTACATTTGTGGGCCCAGTTCTGGGTTCTCTATTCTATCCCATTGGTCTATGTGTCTGTTTTTGTGCCAATACCATACTGTTTTGATGATGACAGCTTTGTAGTAGAGGCTAAAGTCTGGGATTGTGATGTCTCCCGTTTTGGTTTTCTTCTTCAATGTTACTTTGGCTATTCGGGGTTTTTTTGGTTCCATACGAATTTTAAGATAGTTTGTTCTAGCTTTGAGAAGAATGCTGGTGCAACTTTGGTGGGGATTGCATTAAATGTGTAGATTGCTTTGGGTAATAATGACATTTTAACAATGTTTATTCTTCTGATCCATGAGCATGGAATGTTTTTCGATTTCTTTGTGTCTTCTTCAATTTCCTTCATAAATCTTCTGTAGTTTTCAGCATACAGGTCTTTTACATCTTTGGTTAGGTTTATTCCTAGGTATTTTATGATTTTTTTGTGCAATTGTGAATGGGATCCGTTTCTTGATTTCTGTTGCTTCATTTTTGGTGTATAAGAATGCAACTGATTTCTGTACATTAATTTTGTACCCTGCAACTTTACTGAATTCATTGATCAGTTCTAGAAGGCTACTGGTGGAGTCTATCGGGTTTTCCATGTAGAGTATCATGTCATCTGCGAAAAGTGAAAGTTTGATTTCATCTTTGATGATTCTGATACCTTTTATTTCCTTTTGTTATCTTATTGCTGATGCTAGGATTCCAGCACTATGTTAAACAACAGTGGTGAGAGAGGACATCCCTGTCATGTCCCTGATGTCGGGGAAAGCTCTCAGTTTTTCCCCATTGGTAACATTAGCTGTAGGCTTTTCATAAATGGCTTTTATGATGTTTAAATAAGTTCCTTCCATCCCGACTTTCTCGAGGGTTTTTATAAAGAAGGGATGTTGTATTTTGTCAAATGCTTTTTCTGCATCTATCGACAGGATCATATGGTTTTTTTCCTTTTTTTTTTGTTAATGTGATGGATCACATTGATGGATTTGCGAATATTGTACCAGCCTTGTAACCCAGGAATGAATTCCACTTGATCATAGTGGATAATTCTTTTTTTATGCTCTTGAATTCGATTTGCTAGTATCTTGTTGAGTATTTTTGCATCTGTATTCAATAAGGATATTGGCCTGTGGTTCTCCTTTTTTTTTTTGGGGTCTCTGTCTGGCTTAGGAATCAAAGTGATATGTGCTTCGTAGAATGAGTCCAGTTGGTAGTCTTCCTTCCATTTCTATTTTTTGGAATGACTTGAGAAGGATCGGTGTTAACTCTGCTTTAAATTTCTGGTAGAATTCCCCTGGGAATCCATCCAGCCCTGGGCTTTTATTCTTTGGGAGATTTTTGATAACTGATTCGATTTCTTCACTGGTTGTGGATCTGTTCAGATTTTCTATCTCTTCCCGTTTGAATTTTGGTAGTGCATGTGAATTTAGGAATTTGTCCATTTCTTCTAGATTGTCCAGTTTGTTGGCATATAATGTTCCATGATAATCTCTGATGATTGCTTGTATTTCCAAGGGATCTTTTGTAACAGATCCATTTTCCTTCATGATTTTGTCTATTTGAGTGTTCTCTCTTTTCTTTCTGAAGAGCCGAGCTAGAGGTTTATCAATTTTGTTTATTTTGGGAGTGCCTAGGTGGCTTAGTTGGTTAAGCGTCTGACTTCAGCTCAGGTCATGATCTCGCGGTTCCTGGGTTCGAGCCCCACATTGGGCTCTGTGCTGACAGCTAGCTCAGAGCCTGGAGCCTGTCTTCAGATTCTGTGTCTCCCTTTCTCTCTGACCCTCCCCTGCTCATGCTGTCTCTCTCTCGCTTCTCTCTCAAAAATAAGTAAAACATTAAAAATAAATAAATAAACATTAAAAATTTTTTGTTTATTTTTTCAAAAAACCAACTCTTGGATTCATTAATCTGTTCAATTGTTTTTGTGGATTCTATCTTATTTAATTCTACCCTAAATATTTATTATTTCTCTTCTTTTGCTGGGCTTGTGGTGCTCTTGATGCTTCCTATCCAGTTTCCTTAGGTGCTCTGTTAGGTTTTGAGTTTGCGCTTTTTCTAGTTTGTTGAAATGGCCTGGATTGCAATGAACTTTCCTCTTAGGACTGCCTTTGCTGCGTCCCAGAGAGTTTGGACTGTTGTATTTTCATTTTCATTTGTTTCCATATTTTTTTAAAATTTCCTCTCTAATTGCCTGGTTCGCTCAATCATTCTTCAGTAGGGTAGTTTGTAATCTCCACATTTTTGGAGGTTTTTCCAGACTTCTTCCTGTGGTTGATTTCAAGTTTCATAGCATTGTGATCTGAAAGTGAGCATGGTATGATCTCAATTCTTTTGTATTTATGGAGGGCTGTTTTATGACCCAGTATGTGGTCAGTCTTGGAGAATGTGCCATGTGCACTCGAGAAGAAAATGAATTCCCTAGCATAAGGTTGGAGAGTTCTAAGTATATCTATTAATTCCATCTGTTCCAGTGTGCCATTCAGGTCCATTGTTTCTTTAGTGATTATTTTTTTTTGTCTGGTTGATCTATCTATTGTTGTAAGTGGGGTATTAAAGTCCCCTGCAATTAGCACATTTTTATCAGTAAGATTGCTTCTGTTTGTGATTAGTTGTTTTATATATTTGGGAGCTCCCGAATTCGGCTCATAGATGTTTATAATTGTTAGCTCTTCCTGATGTAGAGACCCTGTAATTATTATATACTGTCCTTCTTCATCTTTTGTTACTGCCTTTACTTTAAAGTCCAGTTTGTCCGATATAAGTGTGGCTACTCCAACTTTCTTTTGGCATCCAATCTCATGGTAGATATTTCTCTATCCCCTTACTTTCAATCTGGAGGTGTCTTCAGGTCTAAGGTGAATCTCTTGTAGACAGCAAATAGATGGATTTTGGTTTTTGATCCATTCTGCTACCCTGTGTTGTTTGACAGGAGCGTTCAGTCCATTTACATTCAGTGTTATTGAAAAATGTGGGTTTAGATTCATTGTGTTCTCTGTAGGGTTCATGTTTGTATTGATGTCTCTGGTGTCTTATATTCTTGCTACCTTTCTCTCATAGAGTCCCTCTTAGGATTTCTTGCAGGGCTGGTTTGGTGGTGATGAATTCTCTCAACTTTTCTTTATTTGGGAAAACCTTAATCTCTCCTTCTATTTTGAATGACAGGCTCACTGTCAAGCCAAGAATTCTTGGCTGCATATTTTTTCTATTCATCACATTGAATATTTCCTGCCATTCCTTTCTGGCCTGCCAAATTTCAGTAAATAGGTCTGTAACCACTCTGATAGGTTTCTCTTTGTATGTAAAGGCCCTTTTCTCCCTAGTTGCTTTCAGAATTCTCTCTTCATCTTTATATTTTGCCAGTTTCACTATGATATGTCGTGCTGAAGGTCGGTTTACGTTATGTCTTAGGGGAGTTCGGTATGTCTCTTGAATTTCAATGTCTTTCTCTTTCCCCAGATTGGGGAAATTTTTGTGTATAATTTGGTCCAGCACCCCTTCAGGACCTTTCTCTTTTTCTTCCTCTTCAGGAACTCCTATGATACAGATATTGTTCTGTTTGATTGTATCACTCAGGTCTCTGATTCTCCTTTCGTGCTCCTGTATCAATTTCTCTTTCTTTTTCTTGGCTTCTTCTTTTGCTATAACTGTGTCTTCTAATTCACCTGTTCTTCTCTCTGCTTCTTCAATCCGTGCATTGGCAGTCTCCATCTTAATATTCACCTCATTTATAGCCTTTTTTAATTCGTCACAGCTATTTTGAAGGTTCCTAGTCTTCGCATCAATATCTTCTCTGACAGCTTCTATGCTTATACAAGCCCAGGGATTAATTTTATGATAATCTTCTAACTTCTTGTTCAGTTATGTTGCTTGTGTCTGTTTTGAGCAGTTCTGTTGCTGTGATTTCTTCCTGGAATTTCTTTAGAGAAGAGTTCTTTCATTTCGTCATTTTGGCTAGCTTTCTGTCTCTTATCAGTTTTAAAAGCTCTTTCTGCACTGTGTGCCTGTTCGTATGGCTCTATTAAAGGAGGCTCTTTGACTGTCCAGGGCCTGTCGTTTCAGGAGATGTTCTTTTAATGGTGTCTCTCAGTTTCTCTTGTTGTGCCTGTAATTAGTATATTTCCTTACTCAGGGATATTTGAGACTTTCCACTATATGGGCTTTGGACTGTTTCTTGAGGTAGCCCTGAAAAGGAAAACAAACAGACAAATACACAGGGAACACAAGGAAAGGAAAAAAAAAGGGAGCTGGAAAGAAAAGGGAGGACAGGAAAGGAGGGGAAAAAAAAAAAGCCGGGCGCACAGAGACAGCCAGAGATAAAGGACAGTCTGAGAGCCTAAAACCTGCAGAGGAGAGGGATAAGAATGAGATAAGGGAAAAATATCTGGATGGTAAGGGTTTGATCTAGTCACAGCAATGTTAAATGTTGGTCTTTCCCAGACTCCTGGGGGGAAAGGGAGAAAAGGAGGAAATAGGAAAATAGAAAAGAGAAAACAAGGGGAAAAATTATAAAAAAAAAATAAAAATTAAAAATAATTAGGATAGAAAAAATTGAAAAAAATTTAAAAAATAGCACAAAGAGAAGAATCCAGCTCTCCAGTGCGGATGGGCATGGTTCAATGTAGGTAGGTTGGGTCTCAGGGCCTGGTCTCTGAGCCCCGCCTTAGTGGATGCAGGGAGAATGGCGGCCCCTCAAGTCCCTCTCAGACTATGCATTGCCAGCCACTGTCTTGAGTCCAGCCTCCCCGTGCCACGGGTGGGTCAAATTGTTTTGGTTTTCTAAGGTCTGCCAGGCCTTCAAATCCTAGTCTACCCACTTTACTGTTTCCCCCACCATTAAAATAGCCTTTGGCAGCCAGGCGGCTTTCTCGTGGGGACTGAGCAGTGGGATTGGAGAGCCAGCCCTTCCCTGTCTCCACCTGAGGTCTGCAGGCTGCCAGGCCCACCGAATAACAGGCCCGCTGAGGTGGTCGGATTTCTCTCCCTGCGCCTGGCGGCTGCAAATGGAAAGTTTGTCTCTCCACTGCGCCATGGGCTGAGGTCTCCTTTCAGTGTCTTCTTCTCCTCAGCTCTGTACCTCCCGGGAGGCCAGTTTGCGCCCAGCGTCTTGTGCTGCCATCTTGCGCACAGCTCTCAAAATTCTGTGCCAACCTGCACAGCCGTCCTGCACACTCTTGGCCCTCATGATGCTGTGCAGCCTCTGGACCCGTGCTCTCTGCGGCCCGGGGCTAAGTCTCTGGGCACTCTCTTACCCAGCTCCGCTTTGAGCTGGTGCTCCCTCCCTCAAAGTCTCCATTCCCAGTTTTCACTCACTCAGGCGTCCATGGGGCTGATATTAATAAGAGGTCAGTGCATGTACCTCTGCTCCTGGAGATCAGAAAATTGTGGCTTTTAATTCCTCTCTGTTTCATGGTTGCGGGTGTGCAGAGGTGACAGTGTTCCCTTCTCTGGCATCTTGCCACCTTCATCAGTCCGGGATTTAAAATATGTTTTTAAATAAAAGCTACTCTAATGAACAGTTTGATATTGACTTTTATACCATTGTGCCTTGATTGTATGTGTAAATCCTAGAATATTAAGTACATTTGCCTTTGAATTTAGTGTATTTAAAAGAAAGAATGACATATGGCCATGTGTAGGAAAGTGGATGGACCTTGAGGGTGTCATGCTAAGTGAAATAAGTCAGGCAGAGAAGGAGAGAAACCATGTTTGCACTCATAGGTCTAACAGGAGAACAGGAGAAACCTAATGGAGGACCAGGGGGAGGGGAAGGGGAAAGAGAGTTGGGGAGAGAGAGGGACGCAAAACTTGAGAAACTACTGAATGCTCAAAATGAACTGAGGGTTGAAGGGGAAGGGGGAGGGGGGGAAAGAGGTGGAGGTGATGGAGGAGGGCACTTATGGGGAAGAGCACAGGTGTTTTATGGAAACCAATTTGACAATAAAATATTATGGAAAAAAAAAGTACATAAGACCAAAGGACAGCATCTAGACATGAAAGTTTACATGATGCATTTCCCTACTGGAATTGGTTCATAGTCAAAGAAAGGCCCCACCACAGAAATGGGCAAGAATAGTGCCTTCACTGTTTTCTCACCCTCTTTTGCCCTCACACAGAACTGGGGTTTGAGGTAGAAAATATGGTGGTATTTAAAAGGAAGCGTTAGGAAAAGGAACCCTTGACCTTGAAGGTACATCTGCCTGGTTGTCCTATGACAGCCAGGTCGTTAGTTGTGTGTGTAGCGTTGTAACCTATAAATAATAATTAGCACAAACTTGTCTGTCGAAGAAAGCCTGTTCTTGCTTGTTAGCACGTATTTTATCGTTGGTATTCCAGCTCGCCCTGTCGCCATCCCCCCGGAACCCTGCGGAGCCCATCGCGGTCCAGAACAACCAGCAACTGGCCCTAAAGGTAGAGGGAGTGGTTCAACATGGATCAAAACCAGGGCTCTTCCGCAAAATTCAGTCCGTCTGTCTGAATGTTTCTTCTACGCTACAGAGTAAATCTGGACAAGACTACAAGGTAATTTAGGGAAGAGGCAGAGATGTGATGTGGATTTGATCAGCTTATGTTAATAGAAGTTTTCCAGTGTTAAGCAGACTGCAGTTACTCCAAAGGGATGCGATACGGACACAAGTTAAAAGTACATTCTGGGGCTTGAGGGGGCTTGTGAACAACACTTCTCTTTTCCCTGCCTGAGCCAGCTGATCGAAAAACATCCAGGCAAACAGAGATCAGAATACAAGTCGTATTATTATAGCTGTCAGGAAACCCAGCTCGGGTACCTGGCAACAGGGACTTCCTAACCTTGTGCCTCTGCACTGAAATTTTCCCACCAGCCTCAGCCCGCACACACAGGAGCCTGCCCCTATAAAACTGATGGTAGGAAGGAGTGCCCTGACGGTCCAGAGAAGGGAAAGAGGAGGTCTTAGCTCCCTGTGCTCAGTTCCTACCCAGAACTTCCCATCAGTAGGATTCACCTTTTTCCCTGGAGACCGATACTGCTCATCTAATGAAAAGGCTCTCCACGTGGAGGGAAACATCAGGAATAAGGAAATAAGTGCTTCCTTACCCCCCAAAAAGTACACATCAGATTATTTTTCTCTATTTTAAGGGAATTTTAGCATTTCCCCCTAAAAAGGGTCAATACAACATTGACAGGCACGGTCAGATAAAGTAAAATCTTTCCTTAAGGTCTAACCCTAGGAATTGGCTGCTTTGAGAAATCATGAGGTAGGTAACCAAAAATCGTGCTTGCTGTGTTAGCTAAGACCCGGACGCTGAGTACCATGGAATACCAGTATTCCAAATGCAGAGTGTTCCTTTCTGTGGACATCGCTTTCTGGTTCTTTGATGGTTTATTCACAGTAAATGGAAAAAGGGAGCAAGTACACAGTTGTATGAACAGAGTGGTTCCCATGCCCACATTGACTGTACCCGGGCTTATCGTGGGCTTGCTTGAACTGAGCTCCGTAGCAAGGAAAGGAGGAGGAGTAGAAATATAAAAAGAGAGCATTCTATTCTCTTTAGTGGCCCCCAAGAGAAGGTGTGGCTTAAGCCATTTTTACTTTCTTTACTTTGGTAACTTTCTCCTTTGCCCACTCTACGGCTCAGCCACCATTCTCTTCTCTTCCATTGTTCTCTTCCTCTCTTTGACTCCCACAACACGGAGCATGGTGCCTTATGTAGCAAATGTTTGGTGAATGATGAAAAAGAAAATCATTTGCTGTTTTTAGTGTATGTGCTGCCGAAGCGAGCACATCATTTGCTGTTTTTGTGGTCCAGCTGTTATGTTCATGGGTGATCCATTTTGTCACCGAGGGTCGTAGTGAGAATTTACATGGTTAACTTACCCCTTTCGGCGGCTGTCTCCTCACTTTCAGTTTGAGAGAACAGTAACACCGATTCTCACTGTTCCTTGTATATGATTTTTTACTGTTAAGAAAAAAAACCCCTTCAAACCAGTCTTCTGCTTATTGACTTACCTCCGGAGGCACTGCTTAATGCCCTGAAGCCGATATAGGTTATGTAGCACAAGATTGCTCTGGTGTATTACAGTGAGTTCTCAACTTGAAATGCATCATCCATTCAGAGCGATCAGGTTGCCTTGGCCTATTTCTGATCCTTTTAAGGAAGTTCTTGTTTGGTAGGCATGTTATTTAGGGACCTAAAGCCCTGTAGAAGCTGTGCAAACAAACAAAACAGGGCCTATAAATCCAAGATCTTGAATTGGTCAGTGATTTCATTCCATTGCTGCTACAGAAAGGTTGACCTCATGGTAACTGCTCCCTGAGTCACAAAGCTTCAGGGCACATTTCTATCATTAATTATACAACAGAAACACATAAATGTAGAACAGTCTGGCCACATACTCCTTAAGGTTGCCTTTATATGCATTCTCAGAATAAGTGTCTCTCTCGACATACTTCATCTAGGGTGCAGGTCAGGGTAGACCAGCAAGTGTTACTCTGTTCTTTGAAGGACAAAACCATGAGTGTCTAGCTGAATAAGTGACCAAGCCCACAAATCTGTTTTACAGCATATTGTGCTGCCCATCCGAGCAAGACACTGATTATTAATGAGCACTGTACGAGTTATAAAGTTAATTTGTTTTAAAGAGGGAGGAACGGCTGCATTAAGTAATATACAATCAGGCTCCCTAGGAGGAAGAATCCTAACTTGTATTTCCTTAGTATTACATCCTTTTTCAGTCTCTTAGATTTAAAACTCCCTGAAACAGGTGATTGTGCCCTGTTTCTTCAGAATTTCTCTTCACAGACTTAAAGAAAAATGGGAATTGGAGTTGAGAATGGGGTAAGCAAGTGGAGGAGAGGAAAATGTTCTCTTCTACCCACTTAATGATAGATTACACTAACATTAAGGCAAATTAACAGGAGAAAAGCATACAAGTTTGTTAGAATTCTACACATATATGGGAGTCTTCACAGGCAACGGAAACCCAAAGAAGTGACCGGAGCAGAAAGCTTATGTAACTTTTAGACAAAGAAACAGTAAATCTGTGGAGACATAAGACAGATCGGCAGTAAAGAGGGGGAGTGAGTGGGAGAGAGACGGAGCGGGAGTCTGTTTGTGCAGGTGCATTTCAGGGTTGACTCCCAGGCTCTGGTAAAAAGGATATTCTCCTTGTCTTGGTACCGAGAAGGGCACCTTTCTCGTGGGAGGTTTTATCGCCTGTTTTAAGTAAAAATGGCAAGTTCAGAGATCCCTTCCTATATCCTGTTTCTCGAGTGCCTTTAGCTTAAAAGAATCAATGTGCTAAAGCAGCATTATTTTGAAGAGGCGTGGCCTGAGCTCCTTCACAAGGAGGAAAGGCCGGCATATGAAGGCGTTGAGAAAGGCTCTGGCAGCTTGTTCTAGGAGTGGGGGCCAGTATCCCTTACTGATAAAGAGTGTAGGCTCTGGAGTTCACCTGCCTCGGTTCAGAGGCCCGTTCCACTACTCATTAGCTGTGTGACCTTGGAGAAAGTACTTAACCTCTCTGCCTCAGTGTTCTCATCTGTAAAGCAAGGATAATAATAGTACCTAAAGCTCTTGGTTGTTTGCAGGGATTAAGGAAGCGCTTAGAAGAGGCCCTACCTCCCAGTAAGCACTCAGTAGATGTTAGCTCTTACTGTTATCTAACAATTTTTTCATTCCAGATACCCATTGACAATATGACCAATGAGATGGAGCAGAGGGTTGAACCTCATAATGATTACTTCAGTACTCAATTTCTGTTGAACTTTGCTATCCTCGGAACACACAACATTACAGTGGAATCTTCCGTGAAAGATGCCAATGGTATTGTGTGGAAGACAGGTCCCAGAACTACCATATTTGTCAAATCCCTGGAAGACCCTTATTCCCAGCAAATTCGCCTACAACAACAGCAGGCCCAACAACCGTTACAACAGCAGCAACAGCGAAATGCCTACTCACGGTTTTAACCGCATGATGAACGCACTACTGACTTTACAGGAATTGATCAAATGGGGAAAAGTAATTTGATTTTTCATATGGATTAAGATAAAAAAGAATGTGGAGTCCATCTATCCATTGGGTTCTATAATGTGATACTCTGGTGGAAAAAAAGGGTTTGTTTGTTTGTTTGTTTTTTAATTTAATTTGAGAAATAATTGGATTCCTAGCCAGAAAGACTTTTATTCCTTTGTTCCTTCTCAAACCATGTCCTTTATCTTGTTTGACATTTTCATTGTTTTTCTGTCACGAAGTCTTTCTTTCTCTTTCAAGAAAAGTCATGTATTGGGATCACTGAATTAATATATTTGGCGGATTCTCCACCAAAATACATCACTCACTGCCTGGCACAGACCTCTCATTCTGAGCGAGGCATTGGGAGGTTCTGACTAGTTGGTGCAGAGCTTCCGGTGGTCACAGACACAGAGTTCTGCCCTCGACAGACTTCAGTGGGTCCCCTGAAACACCAGTTTTCTGGATTTTGAGAGCATGCAGTCTAGCAGAATTGAAACATCCTGCTGTATTATTTCAACTATTCACCCAAGTTTTTCTATGCTAAAGCAATCTTGATGTATTGTTTTAGTATTTAATTGACCCCCGAAAGCAGCTAACAGTTACATACAAAGATTGGCAAGTAATCATTTGTGTTTTCTATTTCTCGTATGTATGTGGTTTTGTTTATGCTATAGACTGTTTATATTATTTCCAAGAGTGAGAAAAATCACCCACATTTAATATCTTAATGTTTGAAATTAGGAGGGCAGATCTGGATTGGTTTCTTCTTGGCAAGTTATGTAATGCTGGACTCGATTGTCTAGAAAGAGCAGTCTCTTTATAGCACAACCTCAATTAGTTGGGATGCTCAGGGAATAGAAGTTTTCTGGTTAGCCAGAAAACCCTTTTTTCTATCTCAATACTGGTTGAAAACCATTATATAAAATATAATAATAATAAACTTTCTTGTCTTAACATGTATACTAGATGTAATATACCCATTCGTTCTCGGTTTGGGACCATTCGCTGCTCAGGATCATGGTTTCTAAACATCAGGGATTGTATGTAGCGTTGCAGATGTTGATGATGTATGTAGGGCAGTTGGGCCAGAAGCAGTTCCTAAGAGGAAGCCGGGCACATTCCCTAGAAGTTCCCTTTTTAACTAAATCTCCCACTTTCTATGCTTGTGTTTTGCATTTTTTTCCCTTTAAAGTCAACATTGGCTCAAACTAAAAAAAAAAAAAATGAGTTGGTTTTTCTTTGTCCTTTTTTTGCCTCCAGTGGTGAAGTGATTGTTGATTCAGATCCCTCTGAGATCCTTCAGTGATCTCTTGGCTCCACGAGCTATTGTCCCTCAGCCACCGTCGGCGAACATCTCCAGTGTTGACTATGGGTGACATCCCTTTACGTTCAGCCCCGTTGTACATGGTGCACGGTGTGCGCAGTTGTGACGGCGTCTCGGAGCACAGGCCTTAGGAAGAACCTCCGGAGTGTGTGCCGGCATACAGAACCCCTTGACCTCCCAGGGGTGGAAAGAGCTGACTCCGAAAGCACAGGTTGCCCCTTTGGCTCTGATGAATTAGCTGTGTGACCTGAGGCAAGTTACTTACCTCTTCAGGCTAGTTTCCTTGTCGGTAAAATGACTGAATTAGACTGGATCTAAAGCCAATCTAGAGTTTTATCAGGTGATTGAAAGACTAAAAAGACCAAAGACTCTTAAATTAGGGGAGAATTTAAAAACAATTTTTTTAAATGTTTTATTTATTTTTGAGAGAAAGAGACAGAGATTGAGCAGAGGAGGGGCAGAGAGAGAGGGAGACATAGAATCTGAGGCAGCTCCAGGCTCTGATCAGTCAGCACAGAGCGCAACGTGGGGCTCCAACTCACAAACCGCGAGATCATGACCTGAGCCAATGTCGGATGCTCAGCCAACTGAGCCACCCAGGTGCCCCCCAAGTTTTATGTTCCTAAAAGACCAGCTTTTGAAAGCTGTAGTTATAAACTCTTTGATTTGGTGCCCTGTAGGGCTCCTGCCACAAACTTGGAAAGAAATTACTAATAAAAACAAATCCAAATAGTTCAAAGTATGAAAATAACTCTGAAGCAAAAAAGGCTATTTTAATTGAGTATGACCATTAGACCCAGGATTAGAATTCTGGTTTTATGTTTGGTATCATGTCTACTGCATTTCTGGCATCAACTGTTAAGCAGTTATTTGAGGTAAGGGGAAATTGTGTTTATAAGTTCAACACTATAGTTATAAATGGAAAGAATATATAGGAGTAGATGAAGGAGAGAAAGATCCATGTATACTGATTGTGAAGTGAGCATGTTCTGTAAATTTACAAATATGAATAATAAAGGGAAGGGGCTGATCAATTCTGGGAAGACAGGGCTAATTTTTCTCAGTGTTTAGTCACTTTGCAGTATAGCCTGGTGGGTCAGAGCACAGCCTTTGGAGCTACACTGTCTGGATCCAAATCCTAACTACCTAACTTTGTGACCTTGGACAAGCCACTTGATAGCTCTATGCCTCAGTTTCCTTACTCCTAAAATTGAGAAGTATAATAGTGCTTCATGGGATCAGTGTGAAGATTGAGTTAACATAGACTTAGTATAGGGAAAGCAGTTAGAACAGCCCAGACATATAGTAAGCAGATATGTAAGTTTGCTAGCATTGTTACTACTATTATTATATCCTCCCGAATACTATTTTTCACAGTTTTAGATCAGTTCTTAGCATTTTATTTATCCATAATAAAAGTTCCCGTCCTCTGCTACTGAACACACATTGAAGCTATCTTCCCTCATTTTCAATTTGGGTATGTGGAGTAATAACAAAATAATACTGACCTAAACAAAATGGAATTTCTGTCTACAGCCAATACTATAAATCCTATTTAATTAAAATATTTAAAGATATATATGAAGAAAATTATGAAAATACTTCCTAAAGCTACTGCTTGTCTTCAGTGGTGACAATAGTATATTGACTATTTAGAAATTAAAGTACTGTTCTATTCCAGCTTGACACAAGAGATTTTGTGATGATGACCTTTCTAGCACAAACTAACCAAGGTGGCAGGTAATCTGCAGCTAGAGGCACTAAGTCGCTTTCCCCATGGTGGTAGAGTTCCCAAAAGAGCAAACCAAGATGCTCAGACAAAGGTCCCAGAGATGTCAGTTTAAGTTGTATTTTAAGACTTCTTGCCGTGGATCCTTCGATTCATCCCTTGGTCTTTCTGTGCCAATGCCTGCCAGCATTGAGAATCAGAGGATCCTGCCACTTGGTATGTAGCATTCATGCAGCGCGTGTCTAGTAGAAGGTTCTGTGATGATGGAAATGTTCTAAGTCTGGCCTTCCAGTACAGCCACTAGCCTTATGTAGTTATTGAGTATCTAAAATATGGCTAGTGTGACTGAATCTTTTATTTACTTTTAGTCCAGTTAAATTTTATTGCCTGCAGAGTTGGGACAGTGCAAGAGTGAGAAGAAATAAAATTCACTGTTCCCTTCGGGCCTAGATAACTCTTAAATAGATTTCTAGATAAGGGGTCTCCATTGGAATTCTTTGACGTGCCAGAGGTTTCACATAGAAGACTAGATGACAAGGAAGGTATTCAGGGTTTGAGTGTGTGCTTTGCTTCTGGTAATACTGTACTGCTTAGGGACCCAGCCCTATTCTTTCTGTAATTAATCCTTGGATTTAGCCTCTGTCCGTCACCAACATTCAGAGTGTGTGGCCCAAAAGGCTGGTGAACGGGCTTAGATCTCTTCCCCAACGGCAGGAGGTTATGATCTTCCTTTCCATTTCTTGCTCAAGAACACAAAGACCTTTAACTCTACGGGCTGTGTATTTTATTGGCTTGACTGGAGCAAGGCCATTATTACCCTGTAGTATCTCCTGGTCTAACATATTCTTCTATGGGCAGTTTAATTTTTAATTGCACTTGGCATAAACAATGAGTCATTTTTTCTCCTTAACTAATATATGAAGGCCTGGAGCCATTGATTTCCACATTCTAAGGTAGAACACTAAATGTTATACATTTACTCTTTTCAAATCTACTGCACGTACCAAACATTTTTCAGTCTATATCTTTTCCCTTCCTGCTTCCTTGCTGACCTCCCCCAAAGCAGTTCTGTTTGTTGTGCAAGAACTGTCCTCTGTTTAGTCCTGGTTAAAAATTGAAACTTGGTGAAATGAGTTCGGGGACAGTCTTCCTCTCAGATCCTGTCTACAAGGCCTTGCTTTTGTCTTGTGATATTTAGCTGGCAAATGGAGACTAAAAGTATTTTTATTGTTGTTCCCAGACAGTTATTTTTGTCAAATTATAAAGGTAAAATGATACTAATTCATTTGGTATTAAGAAATGAATCAGTCAGCAAAATCAACATCTCTACCCTCAGCAGTCAGGATGAGTTGAAGAAAATCAGATTGTTTTACAGAGAGAAAATATTCTCTACTTTACCCTTTCGTTTTCTTGGGAGATTTCATTGATGGATTTTAATGAAGCTTCTTTGTGGCCAGAAGCAAAACTATTTCAGATGGAAAACTAAGACATCATAGAGCGAAACTAGACTGAGGAGTCACGAGAAGATAGTGTCTAGTTGGGTGTCATGGAAGGTGAGGACAGGCAGTACTACCTCAGATCACCCCTCCTCCCTGGGAGCGGTGACGCTAATGATGCTTTTTGCCTGTTCGTCTTCTCACTCTGGGGAGATGAGCAAAGTAATGACCAATTGCTAAGACTTGTGTCCCCCACCTGGCTTTCCCTTCCCCATCCCCAGCCCGCAGCAAAGGCAGACGTCATGTGTTGGGGTCAGTTCTGAAGCCTCCTCTACACACACACACACACACCTAGGACAAGAGTAGATGAAAAGCGTACTGTAAAAATGCAAGTGGAGGACTTGGGGAGAAGGGCCTCCCTAATGTGAGCCCCACGCAATACCAGGCTCTTGAGCCAGGGGGTGGGAAAATGCAAAACACTGACGGGGAGCCCTCAAGCAAATTGTAGTCTCTTGACAGGAGACTTGTATTTTTACAGAACGGGGAGAAGGTGTTATAAAAGCTATTGAGATGGGTGCCTGGGTGGCTCAGTTGGTAAAGCATTCGACTTCGGCTCACGTCACCACCTCGTGGTTTGTGAGTTCAAGCCCTGTGTCGGGCTCTGTGCTTACAGCTTGGAGCCTGGAGCCTGCTTCAGACTGTCTCCCTCTCTGTGTCCTTTCCCTACTTGCACTGTCTCTGTCTCTCAAAAAATGCATACATGTTTTTTAAAAATGTATTTAAATTAAAAAACAAAAAAATGCTATTGAGAGAGCCCAAAAGATGGCATTCCTGAAATTCTAATAATGTCTCCCGTTGTGTGCAACTGGCGCTAAGGTGATTAGAAAATGGCCATCATTCGCAATTTCTTCTTTTGCAGAACTTGGAAATGCAAGTGTCCCTTCCTCCTCAGAGAGCTTCTTGACATAATCAGAAACCACTGGGTACCTAGTCCTCGGAAGCCAGAAAGGAACACAAGAGCCTTGGGAAAAAAGATACACCACTAAAGTGTAAAGTCAATATCTGGCCTCAAGGAGATAGGAGCTTACACTCAAAAAGAATTAAGTATTGTCTCATGTTGCAGGATCCACTGCTCCTTCTAGCCAGGCTGTTCGAGGACACAAACCCCCAATGTCACATTCCAAGGTATCAGGGCCTTAGGGAGAAATGACTGTAATCACAGAATCACTTAAGCAACATCAGATCTATCCTACTTAGTGGTTACAGTGTCCCCTGGGATGCTCAAAAGCATATTGGCCCTGGCTAGCATCGTCTCTCAGGGGGTGAGCTCATCAGGAATCTCTCCTTGAGGGCCCTTGACACAGGAGAGGGCCCACGAGTCTGTCCTCAGCGGTACCTCTCCCTCCCTCCTCCCCCACGCGAGCCGGGAGTAGCTGATGCAAAGCACTTTTCCTTGCTTCTGAGCACTGAAGCTACCTCAGCTGACATCACAGGGCTCCGTAGCTCAGTCAGCAACATTCGTCTGAACTGGAGTCTGAATTTGGACAGATCCCCCTGATCTGTGCCAAAGGCACAGCCAAGAAGGACACAAACAATTTTGAGAACAGGTGACCTTTTTTATTCATTCACCATATGTGTATTGGATGCGTCTAGGGTACCAGGAACTGGGATTATAATGGACAAGCTCCTTGGGTTATGGCCGTGACACTTGTTTTTGCCCAGACCACGGGAGGGAAGGCCATGAGAAACCCACCAGTTTGTGCTGGTGGGCCTGAGCTTCCAGGGCGGTTGATCATTTGCTCCAGTGAAAGGGGAAAGGACTGGTTTTGGACAGGACTGTCCCGGCTGGAGTCCTTGCTGTTTTCAGTGGCCCCTCAGGAAAGGGCTTAGCCTGATGCGGTCTCCGTTTTTGTCTACCATCTTCACGCCTCACTAAGTTCTTTGTTGTGTCCAACCTAAACCCCTCATGGCAGTCAGCCTCCTGCTTCAGTTCTCTGTGTTTGAAAGAAATGGAAAACTCCCCAAAACCATGGTCATAGGGAAATAGCTCTAATCAGAACAGTCTCCCCTGACCCCAGCTACATCAGACCCCCCGGACCCAGCAGAAACACCCTTGCCCTGGTCCTCCAACAAGACACGATAGCTGGTACCCTTGTGTGACCAGTCTTGGGCACGGTCTGCTGCCCAACCTTCAGGGTTGGCACAGATGTGGACAAGAGGTGGCTAAAGTTGCCACGTCCTGTTCATGGGAACTGATAGCTCCCCACGCTGTCCCATGCCCCACGTCAGCTGCATGGCCATCCTCAGAGTCTCCGTTTCCTCTCATAACCTCCCTGGGAGCCCTGGGTGCTTCATCTGTGAAATGGAGCCAACGACTGCCCTACTGAAGAGTCGTCACCATTAAATGTAATGATACATGCACCACACCTGCTCCTTGGCAAGGAAGGATGCACCAAATGTTGCCTCTGCCTCTGGCGGAGTGGCCAGCATGGCCCGGTGGCCCAGAGAGCAGCAAGGAAAGAAACCAGCCTTCCGAAACTGAAACTTCAGATCATCTCGTCTCCACCTTAAAGGATGATGGTGTCCCAGAGCATCTGAGGACCTAAAAGCACTAAAATGTCTTATACTCACTAGAAATTTATAATTCTCTCTTGAGAGGAGGGCGTTGACATTTATTGGCATCTTTGTCAGCATAATCTTTAGGCCTGGAGGGAGGGAACAGAAGAGAAGTGTCACCAGTGCAATGAGCCAACCCAGGCTTCTCTGTCATTCTTTCTGAGTTATTTAGCAGCTGCAAAGTAAGTGGGCTTCTGTCCAAACTTAGTTCTTGCCATCAGATCTGTTGGACATAAGGCCCATGAATCAATGGGCACTTTCTACCTGACAGAACAGGACTATTTTCCTGCTGATGCGAGTTTGCCATGTTCCCCCAACACGGAACGTGAGGCACAGAGACTTCACATTGAGACATTGAGGTTGGCTTGAAGGAAGAACGTAGGGAACTGTGAAAATAAATACTAAAGGAAGGAGGCATTTGGACCGTGTGAGCTGTTCTGTCCAACCAGAAGGCTGTGTTTGCCAATAGCCTCTCGGGAGGCAGAGGGATGGACTGTCTGTCGGACCTCCTGGGCTCATTCCTTCCGCAGGAGCTGGTGCCGGTTGTGGCGTCCTCAGCTCAGGGCCCTGCCTGGGAGACGGTGGGGGGGGCCCTCCTCCCCTCCAGACAGTGCTCAGGCGCTGCGGCTGCAGATATTAATAACCCCTGCTTGTCTCTTTCTGTCTTTAGGGTAAACGCCTCTGGCCATTTACCAGAGGGAACCGAGGTGGGAGGAGGGCTGGGGATCGGGCTTGATGGCTGAGGAGAGAGGGGTGGTGAAGAAGTTAAGTGTTCTCTCACCTCCTCAGCGTGTGTCTGTGTGTCTGTATGAGATATGTGTCTAGGCAGAGAGGAGCTGTCCTACTTTTGAGGGAGGGACACTGCCCTTCACAGTGTTCTCTCCTTCTGTCCCCACCCCATCATCCTTGCTCACAGCCTCATTATGCCTTCCTGGATATCATAGCCTTCACTTCCCTGTTTTCTTTGCTGCCACTTTCTGTCTCCTCAGTAATCCATTCTTCCCATTGCTTCCCAATTCACTTGTCTGGTCTAAAACTTTTATTCCCACTGAGTTCCTGAAACAGGCCGAGTTCGTCAGTGGATCATTGAAGACCGCCCCCCCCCCCAACAATGAGACGCCAGCCTAGCGGCCGGGCAGGCCTCACCTCTCGCCACACTTGCATGGACATCCCAGTCTGTGGGGAGACTAGCTTCCTGGACATCCCCGGAGCTCAGTCTGCACTTTTTCACCACCATGGTTTTGTTCATATCTTCCCTCTTGAACGCTTCTCTCGCCATCCCTGAAAAGTCTGTTCATCCCTCCATGGGCAGATTCTCCAGCCAGGTGCAGGACTCCTGCATGGCCCGTATCATAGTCAATCTTGTGTGAAGCCATCAGGCTGACTGGCCCTTGGGGTCAGCATAACGGTGGACACATGTGGCTAATGTTACCATGTCCTGCTGATGAGAACAAGTGGCTCCTTTCACTGTCCCTCCCCCTGTCCCCCACTGGCCTATGGCTATTCTCTGGCCTCCAGCCCTCACTCACATCCCTACAAGAAGCAACCCTGTCTGATCTGCCCACTGACCCAATGTTCGCCTTGGAGACCAGAGGTGTAGAGCCAGCTTTCTGCTGTTTCTGAGCTCTGAGCAGTGAAATGGTGGGCGCACAGCCTACTGGTATCGCGAGGCCCAGCAGAAGCCCAGAGTCCAGCTCAGGTTCTGATCTCTGATCTAAGGCCTGAGGCAGGAGGGAGTAAACCAGTGCCTAGAGCTCATAAGAAAAAAAATGTTTCATGTTTAGTTATTTTTGAGAGTAAGAGTGAGAAAATCCTAAGCAGGCTTTGCGCTGTCAGCTCAGAGCCCAACACAGGGCTGGAACTCACAAACTGAGATCATGACCCAAGCCAAAATCAAGAGTTGGACTTTTAACTGACTGAGCCATCCAGGCACCTCCCCCCCACCCACAAAAGATAATTTATTCAGCTCTTTCTTTGGAGTCCTCTTCGCTCTCCTCCAGCAACAGCCTGAATTGGTCAGAATTTAGAATGCGTTGTTACTTTGCAAGCTTTGGGTTTCACGGTTTCTGGCCAGGTTCTTCCTCGTCCATCCGTCCATCCTCCCTCCCTCTGTCCCTTGCTCTCTCCCTGCCTCTCTGCTCCATGGACTGGTTGAGTGCTTGGAATATGCAGGACACTGCAGCAGGTAGAGTCCGTGCTGTCAGGGAGCTTTGGCAGGTGGTTGTCACATATGTCAGGGTGGTAGTGTTTGTCCAGGGTGCCAAGGGCTAGCTGAGGTGCCGACATTGTGCAGAGGGGAGGCTGAGAAGCGCACTGCATCATTATTCTCATTAACTCCGGAGGTATATAAAGTGCCATTCAGAAGAGCCTGTGGGAGGTGAAATGGAATGGCAGTGGAAGGCAGCAAGGTAGAAAAGGGAAGGAGAGGAAGCCGAGGTGGTTTTTGGTTTCTCACCACCCCTGATGCCAGAGCCAGCTGCAAATCAGGCTCCTCCAGTTCAAAGCTGACGCTTTCCCTCCCATACGGGTCGTCTATTAGATTGCTGGCCAGCTCACGTTTCCCCCTTGCATCTCCATGTGCTTTTGCCAGCTTCTCCACAAAATTTGAACCACAGGACCTCCCTCTGGGTGGCTGGACCTGGAAACAGGTAACCTCAGGAGCCGTCCAAGGCCATGTTTTTTGCTATATAAAAGAAGACAGCCCAGCTGACTTCCTGTCCAAGGTTCCCTAAGCTGCCTTTGTGTCCTTATAATGAAGGAAAACACTTATCTTTGCGCTTTTCATTTGGGTACTCCCTGATACATGATCTTTCCCTAGTCAGAGGCATCCACAATGCCCTGAAGAGTGAGGGGTCAAAGCAATAATGCAGAGACAAAAACAAAAAACCAACAAAAACCAAAAACCATGTTTAGTCTTTTCAACATCCATAGGGAAGATACCAAGAATAAAAAGAAATAGTTTGGGCCTTAAAAATAGAAGAGAGAGGGGTGCCTGGGTGACTCAGTCAGTTAAACATCTGACTTCAGCTCAGGTCGTCATCTCACAGTTCATGGCTTCAGGCCCCACATCAGGCTCAGGCTCCACGCTTAGCTAATCTCCCTCCCTCTCTCTCTCTCTCTCTCTCTCTCTCTCTCTCTCACAAAAAAAAAAAAAAAGCGTTAACAGAGAAGAGAGGAAGAACAATAGGATAACCTTGCCCCACTTTAGACATGTTGGCATTCTCACTGTCCCCTGACCTCAGTGCATTTTACACATCAGACCTTTGCGCACACTTGACTTTCAGCATATTCTGTTCTATTCTCTATAGCTCTGTCTAGCAAGCTCAGATCACCTCCAAAGATTTACTTAGGTGGAAAGTTCTCTCCAAAAAGCTTTCCCTGAAAGCCCCACAGAGCTGGGCACCACCCTACCTTCTGGACTACTTTCTATTAAAGCACTCAGCTTCTTGTAACTCCCCACTTACATGTCTGTCTCCTCTTCTGTCAAGGCTGTGAACATCCGAGATGGGGATTGGAAGTTCATCTTTGCATTCCTGGTGCCTGACATATAGTAGGCCACATCAGTCACGTTTATTGAGAATTCAAATGGCCCAGCCATCATACAGTTTGTGGTCCTGGGAGCCTCGCCACTGAGAACAGATTATAAACTCAAGAGCTCTTGCCCCGCCCAATGAGCACTTCGGGTTCTCAGTCCTCAACTCAATAGTTCAACTGCCCAGGGGAACCTAAGCAGTACTAAAAAGGCCCAGCAATCGTGGCCATGCACTTGGGCAGCCTGATAATTACTGCAGTCACTGCTGCAGTGGTGCATTTCCTCCACCAGTAGAGTGGCCCAGGCCCTGCAGTGTCCAGTAGGAGCCAGACCTGGGCTTGGCCCCTTTGTGACCAAGGTGAAGCTCTGTCATCCCTGTCCCTGGGCTTCAGTTTCTCCATCTGTCATGTAGTTGTGGGTCTTAATTAGAAAGCTCTCAGAGATTCCTGAAAGGACTGTAATTGTTCAGCCGCACAAAGGATATTATGTGACAGTGGTAGAAGAGCACGGCAAATAATGGAAAGTAGGAATAATAAGGGCACTTATTCCCAGAAGCACATTGATTTAAACCACAAAAGCTCCTTGGAACAGGGCTTGAGGATTGTAAGAGCCTGAGCAGTCAACAACCCCTGTGGGAGCGGAGCCCTTGCCAGGCTATTGCTGGAGAGTTGATTCGGTTGTCGTGGGCGGCCCAGTTTTGTCCCTCAGGTGTTCTCACTGGGGTGACATTTCCTGGCTGTAATGAGCCTAGCCTTCCACATCCCTTGCATAAGGTGCAAAGAATTGGCCTTAGCACAGTTCAGTTGACTTTTCATTCTCTGTATGATGAAGATGGGGCTCCAGTAAATGGAAGCTTCACTTTTGCTTCTAACATCTGCAGAGCAGAAATCCCATCTGGGTCAACCTTGACCCAGCCATTGCCACTGCTGGTCAGCAACTTTGGAAAGCCACCCAGATGCACTGTGTCTGTGAAAAATAAATCTCCCTTCGCAGACAGGTCATCTGACATAAAAACGTATGTTGAAGCATAGCGCTGGCTGAAGGAAGGACAGGATCTGCAAAGAATGGTGGCTCTCACTGCACAAAAATGTCAAACTCCTGAAAGAAGAAAAGCACCATAACCCAAACTCCAAGACAAAAAGAACAAATTATAGGGAATACATTCATAATAGATTAATGAGTACTATCCTTAATATATGAAAGCCTTTGAAAATCATTAAGAAAAATAATAGCAACCCAACAGAAAAGTGGGTTGAGGATACAGAGAATCCACAAAATAAAAACTACAAATGGCTAACAAACAGCTTTTTAAAATGTTATAATGAAATAAATGTAATGAAAGAAATGTGACTTTAGACAATAAGATTTCATTGTTTTTCACCTATTAGATTGGCAAAGATTTTTATTTTTAGCGATATGGTGAACTCAACATTTAATATTACCTAGTAAGGCTAACTATAATTATATTCTTTGACCCTACAATGCCATTCCTTATTTCTCCTCAAGGAAACTTTGCATCTGGGCATAAGTAGACACATAGGAGAATGTTTGAAACATCTTTATTTGTAATAGCAAACACTGAAATGAACCCAAATATCCATCAATAGGTAGATATATAAATTACAATATATTCACAATAGAACACTATACAGTGCTAACAACAAATGATTGTAGGTACATGTAGCAACATGCAGGAAGTTGAGTGTATGAAGTTAGTCACTTTGATTTCATTTATATAAACATTATGGTGTTCCAAGTCAGAATATCGGTTCCCTTTAGAAGGATGTAGTAAGTGGGTCAGGGCTGAGGTGCATTTCTGTGGCACTAACAATTTTGTGTCTTGATCTAGGGATTTGTTTCTCCTGGGAAAATTAATCAAGCTAAACCTTCATGATACGTGCACTTTTTTGTATGCATGATACACTTACCTTATAGATATTTTTTAAAAGCAAGTCCTAAAAGAATACAGGCACAAAGTATAATTTAACTTACATGAAGAAAAAGCATGCAAAACGAAGTCACATATTGTTAAAGGATGCGAGCATAGGTGGCGAAACTGAAGAAAAGCAAGGGGCTGATAGAGACTCAGTTCAGGAAGGTAGATTCTTCTGAGGACCAGGGTGGGGCTTTGAGTGGTATGATCTTTTAGCTTGGAAGCTAGATGATAGATTCACAGATGTTTTATTAGTCTTTATGTCCTTCACGTTAGAAATATAATTCTCATGTATTTAATATTTAATAGGAACAAAATTAAAATTGTTTTTTATTTGTTATTTATTTATTTATTTATTTATTTTTGAAAGAGAAAGAGAGAGAGAATGAGCACAAGCTGAGGAGGGGCAGAAAGAGAGAGAGAGACACAAGATCTGAAGCAGGATCCAGGTTCTTGAGCTGTCAGCATAGAGCTCAACAGGAGCTTGAACCCACAAACTATGAAAGCATGATTTGAGCTGAAGTTGGACGTTTAACTGACTGAGTCACCCAGGCACCCCTAAAATTGTTTTTAAAAGACTTTGTCACTACTGCTGTTGTGAGACAGGGTATGTACATCCATAAAACTCTTCTAGAAAGGAGAATGAATCTCCTGTCCATGTAAAAATTATACTTCTTCTAAGAAGTTTCCCTAAAATGATAAAGAGAGCAAAGATAGTATGAAAGAACATTTATCAAATGTGGTTTAGTAAGACAAAAATTGGAAACAATATAAAGTTTTGTCAATAGGAATTGATCAAACAAATCACACTAACTCCATAAGATAGAATACTGTGTAACTATTGAAATTGATGATAATGATGTACATCTTTTGATGGCCATGGACATATGCTCACTATAAATTCTTGCGTAAAAAAATGTCAGGTAATGAAACAGTATGGTATGATCTCATATTCTTAAGATTATATCTTTTCACATATAGGCACATCAGTAAAAGTCTGAGAAGTCTATCAAAATATTAATAAGGTAGCTTTTTCTAAATGGTACATAAAAAAATCAAAAGGCTTGTTTTAATTTTTTTTTAAATAGGACACAGTAGGAAAAAAAATCTCCCCAGCTAATCCTCCAAGATATATAACAGGCATGGGAAAAGAACTTAAAAATATTTTTTCTTATCACTGAAATCCTAACACGTGAATGGAAACCCCTCGAGGTGCAAGGCCCACCTACATTGCGTACATATTTAGTGTGGCCGATACAGGTTTACAAAAACATTTCTTAAGTTCCCTGGGCCCCTTCCCCTCTCCTTTGTCCAACTGCTTTCAGAGATTATCCAGCAGGGAAGGCATTTGAATGTTCCAGATCTTCAGCTGCAACCACAGTCACGTGTGTGTCAACATTCCACAGCTGTTTACCAGGGCAAGGCCTCCCAGAGGGCAGGGGCCGGGGGACACCTGATGTGGAGTGCAGGGGGGTGCGTTTCCACACCCTGAATGCTTTGACCCCTAGGACTGGCAGCCCTGACTCTGCACCCTTCCCCACCTACCAAGGCCATCCCGCAGTCCTTCACGAGTGACTTTAGGTGGCCAGTGCAGTGAACTAACAAACCCTTCATACAGGAGGCTGTTCACCTCTAAGCAGCCACTGAAGGTCTCTTCCAACTGTTTCCTCAGGGGCTAGCTGTCATCCTCCATGCCCACCACCTTCTGTCCAGGTTCCACGCCACCAGCTCATTCTCAGCTCTTTCCAGAACCTCTGGACTCTGTGCCCAAAGAGCTCGTTCAAAAGGTCAGAAGGTCAGCCTGGGCCTGGAGAGAGTCTGCTCAGGGTGTATCCACGGACAGCAGGCCCCGATGGCTCTCTGCACCCTTTCCCAACTGTGTATCCACTGTGGGGTCCCCGAGGGCATAGGCAGTGGGGAAGCCCGAGGGCAGAGAAGGGCACTCAAATGTCTCACAGGAATTTCCCGTTCGCCCTTGTGGTGTTGTTGTTAAAGCGGATAGGTGATTAAACATGAGTACAGTCTTAATATTGTTTACCCCAGAAATGTGCAAATTCACTGTTTTTGTCAATACAATCAAATTACTTCCACTACATCGATGTTCACTGAGTGCCTGAGGAGGGTGAGGGATAGGTTAGGCCTAGGCAAAGTAGAAAGGGTAAGTACATTCTTGCCCTCCATAGGTTTCTAGAAGTGTTCGAAATATGAACTCAAATACAAGCTTTTATTGTACCATGGAGGTGTAGAAAGCAACAGGGAGAAAAGATGAATTCACTTCCAGATTCTATCTATTGAATCCTGAGAACTACCAAGTTTTCTGATTCCATGTCTCATTCTGTGAGTGTGCATACATGTGCGTGTGTGTGTGTGTGTGTGTGTGTGTGTGTGTGAGATCCTCCCCTCCAAGGGGGCTGCCAATGGGTCTGCCTCTCCAGACAGCCTCCTTTCTTTGTGTCCCTATATTTCAAATTCCAAATTCGTAGAAGAGAGAAGCTGAGCAGGTCACAGCATAAACATGGTCGCCGGACCCCCTGAGAGGTGGGGTGAGAAGATGTGTTTGAAGGGAGTTGGGGCTCGTTGAACTGTGCCCAGAGAAGATAACAACCGAGCAGATAACCCAGTGTATGTCTACAGCAGTTCTGAAATGTGTACTTTCTTGTAAGAGTCACTACAATGTGAAAAGCAGGAGGCACAGAGGTGACCAATGATCGCCTTCGTATTTTACGCTGTGTTGTAAATTCCCATTTGTTTATCTCTCTCTGGTGGTAAAAAGCATTATGTAATCACTCACTGTTACGTGATAGTATAGCTGGACGTCTTTTTCAAATAAGGTGTGCTACCCTTAGGTATGATATTAGGAACTCTAAGGATCACATATCCAGATTCTGAGTCATTCACCTAGCAATCACGGCACAGCAACTACGTGCTGATACATGGTGGCCTTGCTTGAGGAATCCACAGCATAGGGTCGGAATCCATGATATATAGCACAGAAGTGATATGAGCCATAAAAAATTGAAACTCATCTTATCTTTTAACTCCTGGCCTATCCTAGAGACAATATGCAAGAAATACTGGTTTTCTTTTCTTTTTATTATTTTTTTAGTGTTTATTTCTTTTTGAGAGAGAGCGGAAAGGATAGAGAGTGAGGGAGACACAAAATCTGAAGCAGGCTCCAGGCTCTGAGCTGTAGCACAGAGCCTGACACGGGGTTTGAACCCATGGACCATGAGATCATGACCTGAGCCATGGTTGGATGCTCAGCTGACTGAGCCTCCCAGTCACCCCTGGATGTTTATATTCTGTACATAAGTAATTATTTGAGTCCATTGAACTAGCTGTTGGTCAGTCATTTTGCAGGCTCCAAAGTGTCTGGCATCCCAAATCGGCCACTTAGCAGATGTGCCACCTGAGACACGTTACTTGAAATTGCTGGATCTCAATTCTCTCATTTGTAAATGGGAGGCAACACAGCCTCGCTCATGGAGTAGTTTTGAAGATGAAATGTTAACACAGCCCATTGTAGATACTCGATACTGGTAGTTACTTGCTTTATTCTTGCTTGGAATAAATTACTCTTCCTCTCGCACTCCACGTTCCCTTGGTACTCACTTTCTGTTCATGTCTCATGTCAGCTGGGTAACGGTATGCTTTTTAAAATTTAGGATGCCTAATTCTACATGAAGAAAATTCTGCTGTTAGACATACTTGCTCTTGCTCTTGGACAGAGTCCCAAAGGAGGCACAATCCACTATCCCTGGCTTCTTCCTACAGTAGTGGCACTGTGCCACATGGCCACATGGCTCCAGCTGGAGGAGTTGACAAAGCCAGAGGGATTGGATGGAAATAAGCAAGAAGCAGCTTCTGAAATTATGGGTAACCCCTAAGGTTGCTTCCAAGCCTAACATACCACGGTTTTAAGATTTTTCTCTGTTGACTTCATGGATCCAGATAGACTTGCCAAAGCCTAGAGAGGCTGATGACTCAACAGAGGTTGCACATTGAGCAATGGCTGGGCAGGGATTAGTGGCTCTGGACTTTGAGCTATTATCATAAGCTGGAAGAGACCTTGAGCCCATCCCAGTGGAAATTTCAAACCCATGCATGCAATGTTCAATAGGCCAACGGTATGCCATGTTGATTTTTAAAATATTGCTTGATAATTTTCTTTCTTTTTTTTAAAATAGTTTATTGTCAAATTGGTTTCCATACAACACCCAGTGCTCTTCCCCACACGTGCCCTCCTCCATCACCACCACCTCTTTTCCCCCCTCCCCCTTCCCCTTCAAACCTCAGTTCATTTCCAGTATTCAACAGTCTCTCAAGTTTTGATAATTTTCAACTCAAATAGTTTTTAGTATATTAATTCATTTTTTAAATATTTATCTGGAATCTACTATAGACAACACAAAGTACCGTAGTACCCATTAAATTCTCTTTTTTCTTCTCTAATGACATTTCCTAAATGGAAATCAGGAGTGGGAGGCTCTGGGTAGGATGTCCCGGCCTTTACCTTAACTGGATGCCAATGTGTGTTAAACCTCTAGACAGCCTGCAGTCTTGTGATTGGAAAGGAGAGCACGAAATAGTGTGAAAGGGAGTCAGATAGAGGTTGGGGAAAAGTTGATGTGAGACAGCAAATAGCAAAATGGGAAGGTGAGCAGGAACAGGATCAGGTCATCCCATGATCGCATGGGTGAGACGTGAGAAGATAAAGTGATGCAGTGAATCAGAGAGGAGGAGAATTACCAAGATGGATGGACTGAGTGTGGGTCTGAAGCAAAGAAAGGAATCAGGAAGCTTCTGTGTCTGGGTCTACCCGATACCACTTGGATGAATCAGAATTGAACTTTGGAAGCAGAACTACTCTGACTAATACAGAGTATGGAATTTATTATCATAAATAAGCTCTTTCACAATGAGGGGAGGGAGCTGGGGGAGAAAATCTGAAATATCACAGAAGTCACTAACCAGCCTCGGTGCGGCTGAATCAAGTGGAGCTTACAGAAAGCAAGGCAGGTCGAGCTGTGGAATGGGGCCACCCAGGGCTCGTGCAGGGCTTGCAAGGATGTTGTTTGGCTCTTTCCAGCTACTGCCTCTGTGAGTCTGCAGCAAAGTGTCTAAAAGTGGGCATGGGGTCAGTGTTGGTCAGCAGGGCTGGCAGCCCCCGAGGGGCAGAGAAGAGTGGGGGCACACAGGAGCCTGGCTGCATCTCAGTGCCCCTCACCAGCTCCGGCCAACAGTGGCCTTCAGAACAGGATGGCGGCTACTTTGCTGCTGCCCTCGCCATGCCATCTTATGCCTCTTCACTTCTGGCCACCCTACTCAGAGTCATTCAGGGAAGGGGGTTCTGGGAAACACAGTTCCCAGCAAAGTCAAGGTGACCATCGAGCAATCCCACACTCTGATAGGAAAGACAGGTACACGCTCAGTTCTGAGATTCACAGACACATTTTTGAAGTTTCAGAAAAGTAGATGGTAGAGAGGAATGCTGTCAAAGTGTTTCTGTCCATCA
>PJEM01015658.1:12900-29306 GCA_004023845.1 Helogale parvula
GTCCTTGTTAGAATATCCCTCCCGGGACCAGCAGGTGGGAAATGTCATTTTGGAGCCATTACTAGAGCTCCAAGGCGCTTAGCAGCCATCAACACCAATTCCAGCTTCCGTCCAGCAATGGGGGGTGGGGGGGCGGGGAGGGCAGCCTGGAGCCGCTCTCGTCCCTGGCAAGGGGACCTGTGTCGTCCACCCTACGCCGTGGGGCACCACCCAGCCCTGGGGGCAGGCACGGAGGGCTGTCCAGGGGCCAGGGACCCCCGCCACTCTGTGTCCTCAGATTTCCCTGCCACGGCTGATTTGAATAATTCAGCAATGCCGGGTCTCGTGGGCACTATTGTCTTCAGTGAAGGCAAATCAGTCGCCTGCTCGGCCTGTTAAGAGGCCCCTGCCTGCTGCCTTTTTCTGTAAATCAGGATTAATGAGATGGTGAGGGGAAGCGCCGGGCCCTGGGCAGAGACGCTGGCAGCCAGCTCGGCAGGACCAGCGGGCCTCAGAAGCGGCTCCCGCCTCCATGTCCTCGGGCAGTCTTCTGTGGCTGTCATCAACCTGTCGATAACTAGGTATCACCCAGCCTGCCAGACCCCTCCTCGGCCGGCCCCTCACCGGCCCCCAGGGCTCCGGGGAAAGAGAGAGCAAGACAGAGACGTGTCCGCAGCAGCCTGGCCCCCACCCCTTGCCAGCCGGAGGGCCTGGGCTCGGTTCTTTCCCCGCAGCCTGCGCCCAGGAATGCCGCGAGACGGCGATTCTCTGAGCCCAGGGCTCCAAAACAGCGAGTGCCCCCACGCCGGCTTTTTGACAGCTGTCACTCACCCAGGGAACAAGGGACAATGTCCTTGTGCCTCTCCTTGGCGGTGCCTTCCTCTTCCTCCTCCCGCCCTGCAGTGGCGAAACAGGTGGGCTATGCTTACCCCACTTACTTGCTGTGTGACCTTGAGCAAGTCATTTAGCCTCTCTGGGCCTCAACGCCCCCATCTGGAAAGTGATGCTAAAAACACGCACTTGCAGGGCACCTGGGTGGTTGCATCGGTTAGGCGTTCAAATTCCACTCAGGTCATGATCTCAGGGTTCACAATCTCTGCACTGAGAGGGAAGATCCTGCTCCCTCTCTCTCTGTCTGTTCCCTGCTTACACACATGTTCTCTCTCTTTCTCTTTCAGAAATAAACATTAGGGGCACCTGGGTTCCTCAGTCAGTTGAGTATCTGACTTCGGCTCAGGTCATGATCTCACAGTTCGTGGGTTCGAGCCCTGCGTTGAGCTCTCTGCTGACAGCTCAGAGCCTGGAACCTGCTTCCGATTCTGTCTCCTCTCTCTCTGCCCCTCTCCCATTCGTTCTGTCTCTCTCTCTCTCTCTCTAATATAAGTAAACCTTTTTTAAAATTTTTAATAAATAAGCATTAAAAATTTTTTTTAAAAACACGTACCCACAGCTTGTTGGGAGGATTCTAAGGTCCACAGACTCACAAGTCCTTCCCACCGGCCAGTGTCCAGCCCGCAGTTAGCCCTCAGCAGACTGTATCCACATCTCTGTCTCTATTAACTCCAGAACCACCCCACCCAAAGTGCGGTCCGCGGCCCGTGCGGGCGGCAGTACCCCGTGTCACCTGTGGCTGGGAGGTCCAGAGAAAGAGAGTGAGGATTTAGAAACTTCTGTAGTCCTTTTGACAGAGAGCATTTTATGCCTATTGAATGTAAATGATAAAAAAGCAGAGGCCTGGATTTTGTATGCGTTTTAATCTTCTATGTACCATTTCTAAAAATTTGTTCTTTACTGTATTTTGCCAAACGTCATTCTGCAATGAAACAGGAAATTAAGGAAAATATACTGGTCCCTCAGCACAGGTAGCTTAAAAAGAGATGTTCTACACAAACCTTAACGTTGCATCAAATTTCTTTTTTTATTTTTTTAATGTTTACTTATTTTGAGGGAGAGAGAAACAGAGCGTGAGCAGGGAAGGGGCAGAGAGAGAGGGAGACACAGAATCTGAAGCAGGCTCCAGGCTCTGAGCTGTCAGCACAGAGCCTGACACGGGGCTTGAACCCATGAAATACGAGATCATGACCTGAGCTGAAGTTGGGCCCTCAACCAACTGAGTCACCCAGATGCCCCATGTCACATCAAATTTCAACCCCCTTGGAGATCTTGTTAAAACATGGACTCTGAGGTCAGTAGTCCGGGTGGCCTGATTTCAGAAGGACAGGGCCTGAGAATCTGCATTTTCAATAGGGGCTCAGTGGGGTGCTGACGAAGCTGGCCCAGGGGCCAGTGATGCCTTATCCCTTTCTTGACCTAATTCCATTCCCTGTAGCACCCCCGTACCCAGAGATTCTGCCTCCTGATCTCTCTATGGCTCATACTCTCCACAGCCTCAGACACGGTCTGGAACGCAGCCTTCTACAGTTCTTCTGTCTGCAAAGCTTTGAGATCACCCGTGTCAATCCTGAGCACAGCTCCTGGCAGTCAGCACTCAGCCAATGCCAGCGACTTCGGCCATCATTTTTTCTCCCTGTGGCAACTCCTTAAGATAGCGGTGTATCTGTTAGCTGTGGCTGCGTAACAAACCATCCCAAGTGCTTCTTGCTTATATACATTCATCTTTTGGTACCCATGAGTTGATGAGTCACTTTTCTGGGTCTGTCCTGGAGGATATTGGCTGGCTCGCTGAGGCATCTGTGCTCACCGGGTGCTCGGTGTTTTAGAATGATCTCAGAGGGGACAGCCCATGTCTGATCCATGTGGCATCTCATTCACCAGCAGACTTGTCTGAGCTTCTCCTTATGGGGGTCAGAGAACAGAGTGAACAAAGCTTCTTGGAACCAAGGCTTGGGACTGGCATACCACCTTCTATGACCAAAGTGAGACAAACAGCCCAGAATCAGGAGGCATGGGGGGAAATAACACCTCGAGATGGGAGGAGATGTAAAAATCACATGGCAAGGGACATGAATACAAAGGCAGCGGAAGATGGCAGCCCATTGTTGTAGGCTTATCAGTATCCCTCTGTCTAGATGAGGAAACTGAGGGTCAAGGAGGTTCAGAGATTTGCCCGAGGTCAGACAGCAGCTATAAAGGGACAGAGCTGAGCTTTGCCTGACTCTAGAAACTGTGCTCTTAACCTCTCTTCCAGATTCTTCTCTGTGTGCAAAAAGGGAGGCAAAATAACATTTTGGTTACTCAATTCGCCGAAGGAAGAGGATTTTCAAGATGTTGACATCTCCAAGCGGAGGTTGTTGCCACCCACTGCCCTGTAATCACAGGCCTTTTTCCATCACCTGCTCTCCCCGTGCCTCCTGGGCCCTAAAGCTTCAGGCAATTTATCTTTCCCTCTTTCTTTAATGGTCTCTTTAACACACGGGTTTTCTAACGAGGCAGGCTGAAGGGGCTCAGGTGTCAGGCAGAGCGCGTGCATGTCCGCAGGAAGGGGTGCAGCGAGGAGCGAGAGGGGGCCCAGAGGAGACACGCGCACAGGCTGAGGGGTCCCCAAGTCCCAGAACTGGGGGGATTCTGTCTCTTCATCGCCCTATTTGCCCATTTGCAGAAAACAGCAGCCTTGTCCCAAACATCTAGTGTCTCTTCTCCTGGCTTCCCCAACTCCCACTGTCCTGAAAAGACCCACAGAACCCTTTGCAACGGATCACAGAAAACAGTGAGCCCGGAAACTCGGCAGTCTAGAAACACAAGTTCACTTTTCTGCAGCTGGTTATAATTTCCATCCACGCCTGTGTCATGTGAGGTGGCAGAGAAGCAAGCCCGGTCCAGCAAGGGTTCTCTGCCCCTTTCTCTGGAATCGGGTCTAATTTTCCCAAGAGACTGGGTTATGCCAGCATGAATACATCAGTGGTGAATTACTTGCTAACAAATTACCCCCAACTGTAGCGGCTTAAAATGATAATAAGCATAGGGGCGCCTGGGTGGCTCAGTTGGTCAAGTATCCGACTTCGGCTCAGGTCATGATCTCATGGTTCATGGGTTCGAGCTCCACATTGGGTTCTGTGCTGACAGCTCAGAGCCTGGAGCCTGCTTCGGATTCTGTGTCTCCCTCTGTCTCTGCCCTTCCTCCCTTGAACTCTCTCTCTCTCAAAAATAAATAAACATTAAAAAATTGTTTGAATGATAATCAAACATTGATTATGTCATGTGTTTTCTACACTTGGAAATTCGTGAGCTGGGTGGGTCAGCCCCAGGCTCTCATGAGGCTGCAGTCAGATATCATAAGCTGGCCTGCAGCCTCATCTGAAGGCTTGACTGGGGCTGGAGGCTCCATTTCCAAGGGGACCCACTCATGTGGCTGATACATTGGCTCTGACTGTCGGTGGGGGGTCTTCGATCTTTCTCCACAGAGCGGCTCGGGGTCCTCCCAACGCGGCTTCCCTCAAAGCCAGGGATCCAAGAGAATGAGGTGGAAGGAGGTGGAAGATGACCTCACCTCCGAAGTCAGCTGTTCTGCACAAGGGTCCTGATTGGATGGAGGAGGAGGCTGCTGGAGGGCATGAATTCCAGGGGGTGAGACTCCCTGGGCACCATCTTGGAGACTGGCCACCCATCGGGGGTCAGGAATGTGGGTCACCTGGCTCTTGGCAGTGTAATTGCCCCACCGGCGTCTTCGGAGATGCCCTTGCTCACCTGTGGCCTGTGGCTCCTGACAGAGGCCCTACTTCCCTCCTGACCTCAAGCCCTCTGTGTCCTTTCTCCGGATACATGTATGTTCACTTCACTCCCCACCTCACTTGGTTCCACAGCCCCGGGAGTCTCTTCTGGTTTCAGATACAGGATTGCTTCTCTTTTACATATTTCCAAATCCTTTGTCATACGACCAATCCTTGGCCGGCATGTAAAATTCAAAAGCCAAGAATTCGCTTCCTTCCTTATCTATGTTCTGTTGTGTCATCCCTTCCCAAAGGCAATGAATGTTGCATGGCCTGGCTGGGCCACAGGACATGCATAAATGCACAGAATTTTAAAAAGAGAAGAAAGAGAGAGAGAACTTCAGTTAATATTTCACAATATTTTCCCTATTATGCCGTAAAGCACAATGTGAATGGAAGTTATGTGGCATCTCTGTTGATTTGCACCTGGAAGAAATATCTGATACATCCCCATTTTATGGATGAAGAAACAAAGGGTCAAAGAGGTCAGACGGCTTGTTAGGCCCATATCTGGAGTTTGCTGGTTGGTATATGTGAGACTCAACCCCAAGTCAACACTCCCGCTACAACTACACCACTTCTCTGTGTCCCCTGGGCCCCGTGTTCCTTCCATCTCCTCTGAAATCTGTGGTCTTCAAGATTTCCCCCAGCCGCTGAAAAGGTACATTATTGGCGCATGGCTACCTGTCTCTGGGATCTTGACAAGAGAAAAGAGTCCTCTTTTTCAAATGTTTTATTTTTTAATTTTTTTAAAGTTTATTTATTTGAGAAATACAGAGACAGCATGAGTGGGGAAAGGCAGAGAGAGGGAGAGGGAGAGAGAATCCCAAGCAGGCTGTGCACTACCAGCACAGAGCCTGATGTGGGGTTCAAATCCAGGAGACCATGGCCTGAGCCAAAACCAAGAGTCAGATGCTTAACCGGCTGAGCCACCCAGGCGCCCAGAGAAAAGGGTCTTCTTAAGCTAAAGAGCAGGTCCTTGAATGGCGGGACTTTTGGCACAAGAAAAAGAAAAACCAAGGGGTCACTGGACCAATCAAGTGCTCAGGAAATTATGCACCAGATGATCTCATGCTTCAACCCACCAGTGAGTTTGACCTTTTGGATGCAGAGGATCAAATCCAGGAGGGTGAGATAAACAGACGGACTTACGGACAGAGCAGTAGGAGCGGGGGGAAAAAGAACAGAAACAAAACCCACCCTCCTGCAACCAAAAAACCTCTCCAAGAAGCGTCAGCTTCTGAATTTGATACCCACTCTTGAAGGTTATTAAGTTTGAACTCCTAATGAAGAACAGATGGGAAATGGAAGAAAATCAAAGATCGAAATATGCTTTCCATATTTCATGCCTAAATGAAAAAATTGTCAGGAGCCACTGGTTGTCTTTTGCGAGGTGTCACATCCACGGTGTGGGATTTCCGAGTCGGCGGACGGGTCTTCTGCTCACGGATCCGGGTGCGGCCGCCACAGGCTGACCAGGCAGGGAGTGGCACGTATGCTGTCACCTGAGAAGGAAAGCAGTCACCCCGCCAGCTCTCCTGGGGCCTGAGGGTCGGCCGCACGAGCAGTAAGGGGCACAGATTGGGGACGCATGCCCAGCTGGGTTTAAATTCTGGATCTGCCATTATCTGTGCCATTTCAGGCAACTTGCTGAAACTCTCGGGACCTCCGATTCCTCATCTTATAAGGATCTTTTGTGATTTCAGTAAATTAATGTAGAGTAATGGTTGCATGGCATCAGGCGCTCATCAAAAACTGTTCCTTAGTCAACTGTGGAAGTCAACTACCCTTCCCGGCTCCCTTGCCCGCGGGTGGGATCATGACACTGGTTCTGTGAGTGGAGGTGACGAGCATCCCTTCCGAGCTGATGCGCTTCAGGAGGGGACCTCATGTGGAAACGCAGAAGCAGAGACATAAGGAGTCTGGATCCCTGAGTCACCGTGTGGAGCACAGTGGCCGTTCTGTGATCAATAAAGGTCACAGGGGTGATCAATAAAGTTTGCCTATAGGTTTGGGCTTTTCTTTTTTTTAATGTTTATTTATTTTTGAGAGAGACAGAGGCAGAGGCAGAGTACGAGCAGAGGAGGGGAGGGGCAGAGAGAGAGGGAGACACAGAACCGGAAGCAGGCTCCAGGCTCCAAGCTGTCAGCACAGAGCCCAACACAGGGCTCGAACTCACGAGTCAGGAGATCATGACCTGAGCTGAAGTTGGTTGCTTAACCGACAGAGCCACCCAGGCGTCCCTGGGCCTTTCTTTTTTTTTAATGTTTTTATTTATTTTGAGAGAGAAAGAGAGAGCAGGAAAAGGGCAGAGAGAGAGGGAGAAAGAGAATCCAAAGCAGGCTCCGTGCTGCCAGCGCAGAGCCTGACGCGGGGCTTGAACTTGAGAACTATGAGATCATGACCTGAGCTGACATCGGATGCTCAGCTGCCTGAGCCCGCCACGTACCCCACTCACCTCCCACTCCTAACCACCTGGCATCCTTCTCCTGGCCACATATGGCTGCCCCGGTTTTGACCTGGGATGTGACACCACGTCTCTGCCATCCTATTCCGCCTCGAGATAAACTAGTGCCTCACAAAAGGGACTTGGATGCCTTGACTCAAAAACCTTCATTGTTGGCATGCCTGAGCCAGAAAGCCCACATCCCAGGATCATGGTGCCTAAAAATCAAAGAAATGCAAAATCAAAGCACTACAGAAGTTGAGGGGGATGGACCACTAAAGAATCAAAGAATACTAAAAACCATCGAATCATAAAAACCCACAGAACCGGAGATCCAAGCTGAGCAGAAGCAAGAATTTGGTACGTTGGCTCCACTCTGCCCTCAGGCAGCGATTTGCATGAGTTGCTAGGTATGAAGGCTGTGGGCCGGAGAAGTAGCAAGATCCGTGCTGGGGACCCAGAAAGATGGACGACAAGGCAAGGTCCTTCCTGACTCTTCTTGTTGCCATCACCCCAGCAGAGGGCCTCTTCACGAAGACACGCTTGCCTCTTGATAAAGCGTCTCCGCTTAGCCACATTCGGCTTGGGCTCCTCCGAGCCCGCTTCTCAAACTGCACTTTGACCTTGGCCCCCATTCTTGCTGGGCCTGCAGAGCCCAGCTAGTTAGCATCCTGCTAAGTCACCTTAGAGAAACTCCTCCAGCCTTGGTATAAGACCACCCTGGCTCTGCCTTTGGCAAGAATCCTGTTAGGTCAACAGCAAGGACGCCCTCTTTCCCAACCCTTGATGTTTTTTTTCAGTAACTGTCCACCCACCACCCCTTACTCCTACCCTGCTCCTTGGCTGAAAATCCCAACGTGTTCCCATTGTACTGAGTCTTCCTCTCTCTCCGCTCCCCTCACTCCTGAATCAAGTCTTCCTTACCATTTTCACAAGGGTCAGAAGAGGTTTCTTTCTCTGGCAGCTGTGCGCTGTGACCCGGTGAGAGTCAGACTTTGTGCGTGGGGCGGATTTGTTCAAAGAAAACCCAACGCGCAAAGTGGGCGCAGCAGCTCAGCTTGAAAGCAGGAAATGAGCCTCTAGTCGTTCTGTGGGCCTCGTATTGCGGCCCCTCTTGGTAGACTGCTCATTCCTTGGGGACCCCAAGCATAGCGGGGGAACCGCTGAGGAGGGGGGACGACCCCCGGACAGCGAGCCAGGTGCTGGCATCCTGGCTCCCTTCCACATGCTCCCCTGCACCACGGGGACTAGAAACCTGGAGAGGGGTTCCGATGTCCTGGCCAACGGAGTTCCGGTTCAGTAACCCCCCCACACACACACACACCCCCACTGGGGAAGCAAGAGGGAGGGGAGTGTGCAGCTCCATCAGCAGTGAGCAGAGGCATGGACTTCGGCAGAAGCGAAACGTGAGGGCTCTTGTCTCAGCATGTTCTGGGCAGCCTCTGGGCGGCATCCTCTTCGGTGCGGCGGGCAGCTGAGACCGTCGGCGATGGCCCGCGGTGGCCGCACACCCTGCTTTCCCGAACCCCGCAGCTGCTCTCTGGCCTCCTCCCAGCTCCTAGGCATCAGGGACCCCGTATGAAACTCGGCCTGCCTGAAATACCTATGAGAGGTTCTGATTTGCTGATGCCCTAAAACAGAGTCAGGAAAGAGAGAAAGAGAGAAAGGAAGACAGGGAGAGAGGGACAGGGAGAAGGAGGGGGAGGAAGGAGGCAGGCAGGCAGGCAGAAAGGAAGGAAGGAAGGGAGGAAGGAAGAATGGAGGGAGGCAGGGAGGGAGGATTATCCCTCACTTTATTTTTAGCTAAAACACTAGCCATGTTGAGAGAGACTATGGGGATGGGCTCCTCTTTCCTTCCGCCTTCCAAAAAATCTCTGACTTTCTGCAGAGAAGCATGCCTTTCAGCTTTTTGCCTATGATCTCCCATTTCTGATCTGTACAATGGGTGCATAGTTACTGCCCTCCTTACTTTGCTAAAGACCTTCGACTATGACCTTCAACCATGACCTTGCCACTTTCAAGCTGTGGAGCTCTAGACAAGACAGTTCACGTCTCTGAGCCTCAGTCTTTCCACCTGCAACATAGAGAGCATGCTCCTTCCCCCTTGAGGACGTGAAGTAGGCAGAGGGGAGGCGAAAGGTCTCCACAGCCCACAACGGGCTACGCTGATGTGAGCAATGCTTATCCCAGGATTCTGAATGCTCTTCCTCTGAGGCCTCGAGAGAATTCCAAAGCCCGCTGAGCTTGGCTCTCCTCTTTTCCTCCTACTGCCCCTTCTAAGCTGGCCATCCTTCCTGCACACTTGCAATTCAAACTAGGCTCCAGATTTGGCATCAGCACCCCCTTGTAGGTAACCGCTCTGCCCACTCTGAGCCTCAGTTTTCCTCATCTGTAAAATGGGACCCAATCATCTCTCTCCTGCAAAATTGCTGCAATGTGGTTGCTGGCACATAGTCTGTGCTCACGAAATTTCTTCGTTATCTCCCCAGGGCAGTGAGGGGATAGCGGGGGAGGGCCTGAGAGGCCCGAGCCTTGCCCGAGGTTACATAAAACTTGATTGGGGCACCTGGGTCTTGAACCCGCAGCTTCCGAGCCCCACTCTCAGGCTCTGTGACCACAGAAGAAGGTATTGCCCTGTGTTCATCCCTGGGAAATACTTCCACTGTAATTCCTCGGGCTGGAGGCAAATATTAAAATTGCTGACAGCTTGCTCGCCACGGTGCCGATTTGTAATATTGATGAATCAGGAGCCAGGCCCGGTGCTGGCTGTGGGTACAAGTGCCCGGAATATTCATGAGCTCTGTGGCCATTCTCTGACGGCATCATTTCCCCTTTACGGTGCGATAATTCTACCGCAAGGCGCTTGCTCCGCCATGGTTTTCGGAGGCTGCCCACACGCCCCAGCCCGGACAGGCGCCCCTCCTCCCTAGAACCAGAAGCCGCGGCCCCTGGTGGGCTGTCTCCAGTGCACAGGGACACCATGGGACAGGTAAAGAATCCGCGCTCCCCCCGCCGGAGCTGCAGAGAGAAGCCAACAGCTCCTTGTGCAAGCCAATTGAAGAAAGCAACATTTTGCTAACCCCCCACCCCCGAGACCTGACCTGGACATTTTGGGGAACCGGGGACATTTTTCTCGTCACATGTCTTCTCCCCAGAGTGACGCAGCCTGCCTGTCCACGCACCCCTGGAAAAGCTTGTCCGCCGGCTGATCTGAGGTGCCCCGTGCTTTTCTGGTTAAACATTTATACGGCAGCTTTTGTGGATAAATAGATCCATACATGTGTCTGCATGATTAGGATTAAATATTAAGAAGACGCACAGGCAGGGATCTGGTCGGCCCAGATGAGGTGAAACCTGGGGCACAAATGTGGACTCTGAGTGGGACTGAAGGGCCAGTAATTAAGAGCGTTGAGGTTGACCCACGGCCAGTCGGGTCCCCTGGCTGCCCCAGCAGAAAGCAGCCTTAATGACACTGACTGGACGGGGTCTTTTCTCTTCTGCCAGACTTTTGTCTCTTTTCTCCTTCTTTCCCCCTTCTTTCTCCTCCCTCGAAGGCAAAGCTGACTCCGGCAGCCTTCTCTCTTCCAGTCTACGCAGCGCCACTAAAGACAGGTTTGCCTTTAAAATTTTTATTTGATGAGGTTTTACGAGTCGCCGTGCTCGATGTGGTGCCAGTCGAGGAGTATGTCAGGGGCCTGGCGGAGACTGGAATTGAAATGATTCTAATTATGCGTGATAATTTCTGCATTCTAACATAAAACAATGTTACTCAAAAAGGAAAAAAAATCCCATTACAATGGTTAAAAGACAAATCATGTATCAAGTCCCTTTCTTTATTACTTTATTAGACAATTTACGAGGCAACATTTTGAACACTGGGATCGGGCGATGGCCCAAGGCTATCCGACTGTAAGCAGCACTAAGAGAAGGGAGTTCCTCTCTGTCATTAGTCAGAAAGTCAAATGCAATCCCGGGGACTCCAATTGGCTTGTCAAATTAGCCCGCTGTTTCAAAACATCAGCATGGTGGAGCGTTGTAGGCGTGGAGAGGAGGCCCCCGCTCTGGAAAGAAGTGTTGAGCTGTGGTAGATCGCCTCCTCCCAGCAGCGTCCGGAGAGCCCCGATCCCTCTCGCTCGGGCGGGATTCTACCCGCATGCCTGGTGGCCTCTGGCACGTGACTTGCACTGGCCAATGAGACGAGAGCAGGAGGGATCCTCCGCTTCTGAGCTGACCCTGTAAGAGATGTGCATGGCGGCGCCTGGGTGGCTCAGTTGGCTAAGCGTCCTGCTTCGGCTCAGGTCATGATCTCACAGTTCGTGGGTTCGAGCCCCCGTCGGACTCTGTGCTGACAGGTAGCTCAGAGCCTGGAGCCTGCTTCAGATTCTGTGTCTCCCTCTCTGCTCCACCCCCACTCTTGCTCTGTCACTGTCTAAGTTAAATAATAAAACATTTTTTTAAAAAATTTTTAAAGAGAGACTTGCATGCTTCTCCGAATCTCCTATTCTGCTGCCTCCAGGCAGACCAATCATGGGCCAGAGAGAGGCGGCTCCAGTGACCTGTGTCACGGGCAAAACCCATTTGAAGCAGGAGCCACAGCCAAGGTGGAACGTGTCGCACATGATGGGGGTGTGCAGGACAGACATGTAAGGGGGGGTGGAAAATTAACCTTTCTCTTTCAAAACGGTGACCCACTGTCCCGGCTCCCCCAGGCTTGAGGGAGTTGCGGTTTTCAAACAGGGACAGTCCCGAGCGGGTGACCTTGATTTATCTGGGACTGACGTATTTCCTGGGAGGTGGACTTGTAGCGCTGAACTCAGGAAACAGCTGGGTGTGCCTGAGCATGTGACAGGCGGGCAGCTTCCCGAGCCTGGTGACAGCCTGCAGGTGCCTTGATGGGGGCTGTCCAGCCTCTGGGAGGATGGACGGCTGCTATCCAGCACCCCCCTCCCCCACCTGCCCGGTCTCTGGTGTTTTGTACAGCAGCAGGGGCAGACTGAGACACTGGTACACCCTGACCTGACCGATGAGGACACCAAAGTTCAGAGGGTCCGAGAGACTGGATCGAGGGAGCCTGGCGTGAGGGCAGGATGGAGGCTTGGAAGCCAAATGAGCCGGGTTTGCCTCCTGGCTGTGACGGTTAATCTCATGTGTCAGCTCCAGCAGGCTAAGGGACGCCCAGACACCTGCCACAACAGGTCTTCTGGGCGCGTCTGTGAGGGTGCGGAGATTGGCATCTGTACTGATGGACTGAGTACACATCACCCTCACCGGTGCGGCCGGGCCTCATCCAATCCGTTGAGGGACTGGATAGAACAGAAAGTGGACGAAGGACAAAATCTCTCTCTCTGTCTCTCTCTTCCCCCCTCTCCCTCCCCACCCCCACTTACGCTGGGACACCCATCTTCTCCTGCCCTTGGACATGGGCACTCGTTGGGTTCTCAGCCCAATGGACTCAGACCGGGACTCACACCATCGGGTCCCCGGGATCTCAGGCCTTTGGGATTGGATTGGAACCACATTGTCCGCTTTGCCAAGCCTCTGGCTGGCCGACAGCTGGCGGGGGAATTCCTGGCCCCCATCGTGTGAGCCAACCCTGCATAATAACTCTCCTTACATCCACCTACCTACCTATCATCTCTCTCTCTATCTATCTATCTATCCATCCTCTATTTATCTCCTATTGGTTCTGTTTCTCTAGAAAACGCTAATACACCGGCTCTGTTGATTGCTGGCTGTGCTCCCTCGGGCGAGAATCACAGGTCCGTCCTCAGCAGGGAGAACAGTCAGGAGGCTCAGTAGACGGTGATCTTGGGACCAAAACCCGTCAGAGAGACAAGGAAGCAGCAACGGGAAGAGTAGAAGCTGAGCCGTGATGAAGCTCCAACAAAGGTCTCTGCCGACCCCGTGGGCAGCTCTGGAGCTCGGTGGCCCTTCAGGGCTGTGTCAAGGTCCTTACCCTTCTGCATCTATCAAGCACAGGATGCCTGCTGCTCCCAGAAGGGAGTGACCTTGGGTGCGGCAGTGCCCAAGGTCCTGGCAGTGAAGAAATAAATCCTTTCTTCCTGGGGCACCTGGTGGGGACCTCAGTTGGTTAAGCAACCAACTCCTGATTTTGGCTCAGCTCCTGACCTCACGGCCCTGCGTTGGGTTCTATGCTGACAGCGCAGAGCCTGCTTGGGATTCTCTCTCCCTCTCTTTCTGCCCCCCCCCAACCTCTTTTAAATAATAAATAAATATTTTTTAAAAATCCTTTCTTTCCAAAGGCAGATCTGGGCTGCTCATCACGCCAACATGGCAAGTTACATAAACAGTCTGACCTCAGTTCTCAGCTGCAAAACGGGCCAGGAGCCGCTAACACTCTGTAAGTAATCCGTTGATACTTAATGAGGCACCAGGCCCTAAGGCTAAGAGCTCACGGGGATGTCTGAGGATGGCATGCGTTAAAGCATGTATGTGCTTTGAACAGCTTCTGGTACACAATAAGTGATACTCTGTCATAATTATGATTCGTACTAAATACCCCCCCCCCCTTCCATGCAGTAGCCCTCTCTTGACTGGCCTCTGGGCTTACGTTCTCACCTGTTCCCCTCATGATGGCCAGAGGGAGCTCTCCAGAAAAGCTAATACATCTAGGTCATTTCTCTGCTCTAAATCCTTTCATAGCTCCCTTGTACCTTCTAGATAAAACCCAAGCTCCTTCCAGTGATTTCCAAGGTTCTCCCCTGCTGCTCCCCATACTTCTCCAGCCCCATGACCATGCACGTAAAGGCTTTCTGTAAAACTGTATACGTCTGACACCTTGTGCCCCAAAGCAAGGCTACTCCATAAGGCGCCTGGGTGGCTCAGTCGGTTGAGTGTCTGACTTCAGCTCAGGTCATGATCTCATGGTTTGTGAGTTTGAGCCCCATGTCGGGCTCTGTGCTGAGCCTGCTTCAGATTCTGTGTCTCCCTCTCTCTCTGCCCCTCCCCCGCCCATGCTGTCTCTCTCTGTCTCAAAAATAAATGAAATATTTTAAAATTTTTAAAACAAAACAGACAAAAAAAACAAGGCTACTCCACCTACCTGCAATGCCCACCTGTTCTTCTCTCCGACTTGGTAAAGTCCAACCTCTTTCCCAAGACTCAGTGCCAACATCACCTCCTTCAGGAAGCCCTCCCTGCATGCCCCAGGCAGGTGAGACCGGCCCCCGGTGCTCCCACTGTCCCCTAAGCACGTTCCAGTCCTGCTACCTGCATCCTGATTATCCCTGAATGTACTGCCTGTCTCATTAACACCGAGTCCCACGAGCCTGAGGCAAGAGTATTTTTGGATCCCACAAGAACTTCTCTTTTTCAAAACTCTGAATTCCCAGCCCGTTTCTGGAGAGAGGAGGGGACTGGCACACAGTAGGTAGGCAGTAAATACTCACTAGATGAAGAAATGTCTAGCCTGGCTTCTTATAGGATAAGTGTGGGAACTAAGAATCATTTCTCCACATCTCCACGGAACCTACCTAGAAATTCAGTTTGAAACCCCTGAAAATTGGCTGCAAATTTACTAACCCCTAGAGATGTAGATGAGCAAACCAGGCAAATGGCTTCTATTGTCGTAGGTAACGGCTGTTGTGTTTTGAATAAGCATTTTGATAACTGCACGTGGGGGCCATGTGCTCCAAAGACTTGGAAGCAAGCACACCTGCCTTCCAGGGCCGCCCCCCGCCCTTGCTGGCTGTGGGACCCTGGGACAGTCACCGCCCCGCTCTGGACCTCAGAGTCCTCCCCTGGGGACACGGAGGTGAGCCGCGCTCCAAACAAGCAAACCAAACACACAAGCGTTGTTTCTACAGCCCTGACTCCCTCCATCGGAGACTCTGTTTACTCCTGAGAACTCTTCGTGGTTCAGTTCCTAAGTCTGGCACCTGACATTCAGCGCTGTTACCATCTGCCCCACCTTCCTGAGGACTCAGCCCCCCAGTGCGCCCCCTGCAGGCCCAGAGACGTATCTCACCTCCTGCCACCCTCCAATCCACACCCCTTGAGGGCCCCTGCTTCCACCACTGCCCCCACCCTGCCTCTCTCCCTCATGTGCCAGGTATACAGTTGGTGCTCAAAAACCTGCACGGTGAATATTTCATTGCAGGCCAATCATGGATTGCATTATGTCCCTCCTACTTTGAGATATGTGGAAGTCCCTACCCTTGATACCTGTGAATGGGATCCTGGAAGTAGGGTGTATGCATGCAGAAGATCAAGTTAAGATGAGGTCACCGGGGGGCTCCGGTCCAGGACGACCATGTCCTTATATAAGGGGAAATGTGGACACGGAGACAGGCGGGAAACTGATGTGAAGACACGGGGAGGCCATCTACAAGCTGGGGGACACCCAAGGCCCCCGGAAGCCAGGCCACATCGTGCAGATGACATCAAGCCACCCAGCCAGCATGGACGGGAAGAAGGAGCCCTGGGGGAGAAGAGGCTCCTCAGGACAGACGAAGCCCTTGTCCGGGGGCTTGCACCCTGCAGGGTCTCACAGCAGGTGCCCTGCCTTTGCATCACCACATGCAGGAGAGGCGGGCAGGCCGGAGTCCACGCCCCTGGAGGCTACGCAGACGCTCGAGAGGGGGGCTCTGCGACTACCAAAAGGGACGTCCTGGCGGCTCAGTCAGTCACGCATCCTGACTTCAGCTCAGGTCACGATCTCACAGTTCGTCGGTTTGGGCTTTGTGTCCAGCTCCCTGGGATTCTCGCGCTCTTCTCTCTCTGCCCTCCGTGACTTGAGCTTTTCCTCTCCCTCTCTCAAAATAAATAAATAAACTGTTTTTTTTTTAAGGAAACACATAGGTTTACAGTAAAAATTCTGGGCTTGGAGGCCCAGGGCCGGGGTCCTAGGACAGCCTCCTTGCACTCCTAGTAGCATAACCTCAGTTTCCTTAGCTGGACAATGGGTTCAACGCGAGTCCTACCTCATGAGGTCCGCGAGCACGACCCGGGATCTGACACACGTATGGTCCTCGGATCGGGGCCCAGCCGTGGGCAAAATGTGATGTCCACTCTTCTTGACCTCCGAGGTCATGGAAGCAGACTGAGGCCAGGAGGTGACGCTCCCGGGCAGCCCTGGCCCACAGGCTGAGTGTCCGCTGCTCCTGTGCCCTTGTCAACGTTTGCACCTCACCCTCCGTGGCCAATATTGAAACTGAGGCAAGAGAACAGAGCAACTTGCCCAGAGTTATCTAGTGAGTTTGGGGCCCAAAAGGAAGTGGATTCCGTGGAACTTGCCCAGAGTGGGTCGTCCCCCACCCGACCTGGCGACTCCACTCCCCCTGCTCCACCCTCCC
>PJEM01015659.1:0-29106 GCA_004023845.1 Helogale parvula
CAGCGCCTCCCCCTCGGTGCTGCCCGGGGGGTCGGGTCTGCACCCACCTGATCGCGGCCAGGGCAGGTGAGCGCCAGCGCCCCCCCCTCGGTGCTGCCCGGGGGGCGGGTCTGCACCGGCCTTGGGCTGCTGCTCTCCCAACAGGTACATCTGGTTTGGTGGGGAATTTTCAGAAGTTTGTTCCCGTCCCTGCTTGGCTTTGTGTGGGCACGTGCTGTGCGCACGTCTCCTGGCCACTGCCACATGCCCCATGTGGCCGGGCTTCTCCCCCTGGAGCGGGCAGCACTCGCAGGTCAGGTGGGCGTGAGGGAGCCCGGGTGAGAGAGCAGTTGAGCCCGAGTCTGAAACCCAGACACGGGTTCCAGCAGGAACCAAGTAGGTCAAGAGGGCTCAAGACCAGAAAAGCAAAGTCATTGTAGGAAAGTCCCCCTCAGAGCTCAGGCCGCAGGGAGTTCAGCCAAGAACGTAGTCCCAGCGGTGGGCAAGTCACGGAGAAGCACCTGCACCCGACGCTCACAGCGAGACCAGAGCCGCCGTCCCCGACTCTGCGGGGCCCGCACAGGTGCCGGGGGCTGGTTTCTGAGCAGAGACGCCCCTGCTGCTCCAGGCCAGCTCTGTCCCTGAGCGTCACATCCTGTTCGAAGGCCACATAGAGGGGCAGAAGAAGCCCCGTGCTGGTGTGAGGCGCGGGGGACCCTCATTGGGAGGGCAGCACCCCATGTGCGCAGCCAGCCCAGAGCCCCCACCTGGGCACTCACCGGGCCGAGCTGCAGGCACATCAGGGGATGCCCCCAGGCCTCCCTCCTGTCCTGCACTTGACCTGTGCCTGCCCCACCTGGGCTGCAGTGGGTGCAGGGGTGCTGAGGGAGAGCCCCAGCATCCAGCAGAGGAGACTCGGCAGGAATGGCCTCTTGGCAGCGGCAGGCCGGGGCTTTTGCCAATGCCAAGCATGCCGGGCAGCTGGCTTCGGGTCACAGGAAGTGGGGGTCTTCACACAGACGCAGATGGGTGCCTCCCGGTGGGGGGGTTGGGGGGGCCTGGCCAGACCACATGGTGGGGCCCTGCTTCGTGGGGCAGCCTCGGGGAGATTGAGGTCCCGGGTTTCAGACACACAATGGGGCTCTTGCCCGCAGCCCAGGCCGGGCTGACAGGCTGTCCCCCCGCAGGCACAGAGAAGGTGCGCCAGGCCCAGGAGTGCGGGCAGCTGCACGTGGTCAACCCCGACTGGCTGTGGAGCTGCCTGGAGCGCTGGGACCGGGCGGAGGAGCGGCTGTTCCCGCTCAGGGCTGACTGTGGCCGGGCCCAGAGGTGAGTGCCGTGCCTGCCGCCCCCCACGGCCCAGCCCCACCAAGGTATCACTGTTCGGCCTTAGGTCTTACAGGGAAGCTCGGGGCAGTGTCGTGGCCAGTGGGGGGGGGTGGGGAGCCTTCCGGCCCATGCATTTGCAGGGGTAGGGTCTGTTTTGTTGAAAATGGCCTGAGAAAACGCCTCCTGCTCTCTGTCTGAGTCTGTTTTCCAGAGTAAAGTTGTGAAGTGGGTGTTGGGGTGGGGGCAGGGGGGACGTGGAGGGGGTGGCATGGGGCACTCACTGGTTGTCCTCATCTGCAAAGGCTTTTGCTAGCAGCCTGGCCAAGCAGCAGTTGCTGGGTGTTTGGTCTGTTCCAGCACTTTCTCACGGCCCTTGTTCTGGTCCCACAGGGAGGACGGCCCTGCGGCCTTCCCCGACAGGCAGGGTGCCCTTCCGGCTGCTGTGTTCCACCCAACGCCTGTCCACCCCAGGGCCCAGTCTGGGCCAGAGGTTCGGATCTACGATGCCAACACGGGCAAGCTCATCCGGAAAGGTGCTGTGGGCCCCGGGCCCCCCGGGGCCCTGCCAGTTCACACGGAGCACTCCTCCTTCAGGTACAAGAGCCCGGGAGCGGCCGTGCAGCACCAGGGGGCCCTCCGAGCCCCTTAGACTGTGCACACCCCAAAGCAGGCCGGAAGTGGTGCTGGCGGGACATGAAGTTGAGGTTCGCTGTGTCCTGTGGGGGATGGGCTCACCTGCTTTGACATCGGCCTCTTGCACATCGGCCTGTGTCCCGTCTTGGTCCCCGACTCTGGAACAGGGCAGGTCAGTGAGACGTCCTGCACAGCCCAGACACAGTCTCAGATTTGCTCGGCGCTGTCCCCGCCAGGCTCTTGCGCCTGCAGACTGGACCCGCCGCCCTGCTGTGGGCCCACCTGCCCTCGCCCCATGCCAGCTCCGCCAGCTCAGTCCTGTGCTCCCTGTCCTGTCCCTGAAGAGCCAGGACACGCTCTGTGTCCGCCGACATGTCCTCTGTGTTGTGAATGTTCATTTTTACTGCTAAGATGGGGAGCTCACTCCTCTTCTGCGGTCCCTCCATTTGAAAGGAGCCAGACGGGTGTGCAGGCCGGCAGTGCCGCCCGCAGGGCCTTGGGGGCTGGCCGAAGTCCAGGCTCTGAGGAGGGAGGCGTTGGGTCCGGCTGTGCGGGCACAGGTCTGCAGAGGCACCGGGTCAAGGGAGCCACTCCTGTGAGGTCCGAGGTGGACACCGGGGCCCAAGAGGCCGAGAAAACAGGACAGGGTTAGCAGAGATTTTGGAGGTGCTTCCGACAAAGTTCTGGTCAGAGGCTGTGAGACACAGAGACAGACCGTGGCCCCAGCTCGGAGGGAGGCCAGCGCGGCCGCGTGGGGCACGTGTGGGCCCAGAGCTGTGGGGTGCAGCGTGCCGGGAGTCCCAGCCCAGTGTAGCAGCGGGGGTGGGGTCCAGGGGGAGCCTGGGGCAGGGACAGGGCTGGCCAGAAGAGTAGGACCCAGTGTGGCCAGCCGGCAGACCACGTACAGGTGGCTGTCTCTGTGCTGACCGGCATGCCGGTCACGGGACCCAGGGCACTTGTCCTGCTCAACAAGCATAGGCAGTTCTGCGCCCCCTTAGCGTCTGCCCTGGGGCGTGTGCCCCACAGTGTGCCGTGGCCCACGGCGCGCCTCTTCCTGGCCCGATCATCCTACTGACCCCGATTTCGTAAAAGCTGTGGTTGGGAGGCCCCAACACAGTGCCCCAGTTTGTGGAACAAAGCCAAGCATGGCCTCTGGGGGCAGAGGTTGGGTTTCGAGGCTGTTCGCACAGCTGGGACTTGGGACAGAGCCTTTGAAGCGGCGGTGTTGAGTCTGATTCTGAGACACACCCAGCGAGTGTCAGCGCCCATGCCGAGTGCGCCGGTGCAGGACGCCGGGGTGTGGCGGGAAGGTGGGGGTCTGGGTCCCGTGCCGGAGTCCGTGGGGTGACGGGAGCAACACTGGGGTGTCCCCTAGATTCTTGCAGTTTCTCGCAGGCCGTGCTGTGACCCTCTGTGTTCACGTCCCCGCTGCCAGGCTCAGCCAAGGTGGCTTTTTTGAACTTGGAAGTGTGATTTCCACCAATTGTTAATTGAAGTGTTGCCAGTCGTGTAGGTATCTGATAACTACGCAGAGGGTTATGAACCGCAACGGTGAAGTCCTGTAATCACAAAGGCACCATTGCCGTTTTCTAGACCAGCGTGTTGCCTGCTGTGGTTGATCCATCAGGGGCCTCGGAGGCTTTTTTAAGTGACTCTTGTCACCTTGTGTTCATTGTATTCCTTTCTTGTGTGTAAGAAACTGTGTTCTAAAGATAACGAGCGTTGGTAGAATTTATTGATAGGTCTGTTTACAGAATCGACGAGATGACCCGTGTACGTGAGAAGGCGATGCCCGGCTCAGCCGCGGTCTAGAGCTCAGAGGAGAGGGGCGGGAGGGGCCCGGGCACGTGAGCGTTTGTGAGACCCACACGCTCTCTCGTCTCTGTGACCATAGAGCAAGGGCTTCCTTTCTGTCGAGCCCTGTCTACTTGAGTCCACGTTGTGTGTCTGTGACCCTCCCGTGCACCCGCGGCCCCCCGGCCGCCTGCACCCCAGTCCTCGCAGATGGAACTGTGGGCCTTGGGGCCCCTGCAGCTGCCGGACAGGCTCTGGGCCTCCTGCACCTGTGTGTCGAGGACCGCGGGGAGGCGGGCCTGAGAACGTGGCTCGGTGCCATTCCGAGCCTGGAACCCCACGAGGACCCCATGGTGACGGGCGCCTGGAGCTGTGGGTGCTGACGCCGCTCCGTGCGCTTGTCTGACTGAGGCCCCGGCGACTGTGAGTGTCTGTCCTCCTTGCTGTGATGACTTTGGATCAGGGCTGGGGACCCGATTCGAGGTCAGAGCTCCTTGGGACTCTCCCACCGTCCCGTGTGTTCGTGAGGGCATTTCTTCTCCCCCGTGAGATGCTCGTGTGCGGAGCATTCCGGGGGGACGTGGGGTAGGGGCGTGGCGGTACAGGGCAGTCCCGGTCTGGGGCAGGGCTGAAGCAGCCGGGACCACGGGAGCAACGCGCTCACCAGGCTGTCTGTTGGAACTTGCCTCCCTCCCTGGGGACGGGGGCCAGAGCTCCAAATTCCTCTTCGTTTTCTCATCGTTCCGGCGTGCCGTTAGTTGTGAGCATTCGGGGTGTTTCTGTTAGACGTTGCAGGGTGAGGCGCTGACCCACAGGCACTTGTAGGAGGTGGCCGAGCGGCCCCTGTGCACTTCACCCAGGTTGTCCGGTGGTGGTGTCTCCAGGCCTGCAGGCCCGTCTCACGGACACCCGGCCCATTGTCCTCACGTGGCCAGAACCTCCCCGGGCAGGGCCCCTGGCGCGCCCCCCCCCCCCTTCCACCTGCTCCCAGCCACCCGCTCGGCGCGGCGCCAGGCCTGTTCACTGCCACCGCATTCCCTGCTTTCCCCTCTCCTGGCCGAGCAGCGTCCTGCTGAGGACGGCGGCAGGGGTGTGTCCAGCCTCGGGTCCCGCCAGGAGGGCTGCTCCCACCCTTTGTGTCCACATGGGTGTCCTCAGGGCGGACGCCCAGGGGTGCGGCTGCTCAGCTGTGCGCCACGTGTGCTTGTATTTGAACCCTGTTTCTCTGGGGACAGCGGTGCCCACGTTCCCCCGGCGGGGCAGGAGAGGCCCTTCCCCACACCGCTGCCGGCCCCTGGTGTAGAGGCCATTTGTCCCTGTGGGCACTCGACGGGCGTGCGCCCTCAAGGGACCTGCTGTCCCGACCGTGGGGGGCGGGGGCTGCTCCTGGGTCAGATGTGCATGACTTTTGCCCATTTCCCAGCAGGGTTGTTTCCTGTTGACTTTGATCAGCGTTTGTATGCTGCTTTGTGAATCGTGTGGCCTGAAGGTATTTTCTCCTGCTCTGTGTCTTCACAGGGCTGGGGAGGCAGCGCGTTTCATTTTGGTGAATTGGGTTTTATTTATCAGCTTTTTTCATGAATTACACACATTTCAGGTCTGTGGACCCACATGGTCCTGGATCCTGAAGGTTTGTGTCTTGTTCTGGCAGTTTCTTAGCTGTTCGTTTCACGCTTGAGGCCGTGCTGCACCCTGAGTTTGTGCACAGGGTGAGAGATTGTGAGGGGAGGGGTTTGCACCCACTCCGGGGCCCAGTCAGGTCTCTGGGGGACACGTGTGCAGGTCTGTTCTGGGTTCCCCGCTTGGTCCCTTGATCTACACACATTTTGGCCTTTTCTTGATCTTAAAGTGAAAACATCCCATTTTTCACTTCCAAGTATGATGTGGGCTGTAGGTTTTCTGTGGATGCTTTTTACCAAACTGGGGGAAGACCCTCTCTTCCCATTTTTCTGTGGGTTTTTGTCCTGAATGGGTGTTGAGTTTCTGCAGACGCCTTGTGTGTCCTGACGTCACAGGGCTTTTTGTCTTTGGCTTGTCCTTCGAAGTCTGTTTGTCTTGCTGGCTGAGTAACATTTCTTTTCAAGACTTTCTTCTTTGTCTTGAATAATAAGTTTGATGACAAAGTGTCTTTTTGTGGATTTGGAGGTTTGTCCTTTTTGGATCCACTCAGGCTTCTTGAATCTGAACTTTACTGTCTCTTCCCAAATTTAGGATGTTTCCAGCCCATGTTCTCTGAGGACTTTTCTAGCTCTGTTGTGTTTGTCTCTGTCCTGGGCTCCTGGACACGGACACTGAGTCCTGTGTTCTTAAGGCTCGTCCTTTCTCCCCTCTCCACCTGTTCTCTCCCTGATGTGCCTGGCCTGCTCCCCAGGCCCGTGCCAGCACCCCGCGCCGTGCCGAAGCAGCCTGTCGTGACGCTGCCCCGTGTCCGCGAGTCCCCGCACCTCCGCCGGCCTGAGGTCTTCCTGTTCTTGGTAGGACGACTCCTTCTCTTTTTTTGTTGTTGTTTTTTGTTTTTTTAATTTATTTTGAGAGAGAGTGTGAGCAGGGGACGGGGGGGGGGGAGAGAGAGAGAGAGAGAGAGAGAGAGAGAGAGAGAGAATCCCAAGCAGGCTCCACGCTGTCAGCCCAGAGTCTGACGAGGAGCTCAGGACCTGAGCTGAAACCAGAGTCAGACTTCCCAACTGAGCCCCCCGGGCGCCCCACGGGTGGTTTCAGCTGAAGCCTGGACGGGCGCACCGCACGCGGTGGGAGCCCGACCTCAGTCCTTGTGTTTGGCCGTCTCGCTCCGGCTCCGCTCCAGCAGCGCGGCGGACGCACCTGTCCCTGGTGGGGAGCCCGGGGCTGTTGCTGCCGGGCCGAGGGGTCACCGCTGGCCGACCCGGGGTGGGCGGGTGCTCATGTTAACCCTGGGTGAAGGCGGACATCGGACTCTGACACCTCCCAGCCTGGGGTGGGGGTCTCCACGGACACTGCGCGGTCGGGGGTGCTCGTGACCGGCTGGCCAGGAGAAGATCCCGAGACCGTGAGGGGGCCTGGTGTGTGGCGTTGGCCTGTGGGGGAGCAGTGACTGTCTGGAGCTTTTCTTTCCCACGAGGTGGCCCCTCTGTGGGTTTCTCCTGGAGAGAGCAGGCCACTCTGCGGGCTTCGTGTCTGCCCGCTGGTGTTCTGCGTCGCTGGCTCCTGCCCTCTGCCGTCAGCACTCAGTGTTCCCCTGCCGGCTGGGTCCCCGCTGGTGCCCCCAGGAGGGTGGCAGAAGCCCAGCTGCCTTCCTGAGGGTGGAAGTCAGCTGTGATTCAGAACAGACCGTGCATCTTCTGTGTTGTATTTCCTCTGGCATTTATGGTTCTGTTTTGGGGGAGCTGTGCGAGCAGCGTGGCATGGAGGCCTTGCGGGAGTCAGAAATGGGGAGCGCTCTATCCTGGGGGTTCAGTCGCCACGTTGGACCTAGAACCGAGCCGTCTGGGAGATACTCAGTCATATGTTGTGTACTTTTTTGTGCATTTTAAAATAATGAGCCATTACAACTTAACACGGTAAAACGTCTACGACAAAATAGCCATTTTCCAGATGGAAAAGGAGTGTAACGAGAAGGATGGCCTCTTCTGCGCTTTTTGTGGCGCTCTGGCCTCTGCACCTGTCTGTTTCCGCCCTCGGATGGAAACACAGGAAGAAAGTCTGCCTCCTCCCATGCAGCCTGTCGTTGGGGACGGGAGACAGACGCCCCAGGGGGCCCTGAGGGCCCCCGACTTGGTGGCCGATTCGGTGTCTTACATGAAGAGACCTGCCCCCTTGTGAGGGACAGCGCCCGGGAAGCGGGCCAGCCCTCGCGGCCCTCAGCGCTTCGTGTCCTCACGTGGCAGGTTTCGGGCAAGCCACAACTGCTGTTCCCAAGGGAGACTGTGGCGTGGCTGTTTTCCGCAAGAAGACCGGTGGCTGTGCCCTGCGGTCGTCCCAGGGGCCTGGGCTACAGCGTGGACAGCAGCGCGCGGTGTGGACGGCGCAGGCGAGGCTCATGCGTCAGGGTGGCGCAGCGCAGGTTCTCGTGTCTGTCCCTTTTCTCAGACGCAGCTGCTGCTTTTCCATGTCGTGGTTTAAACTCTGTGCCCGCATCTTCCTCAGAGTCAGGAGGTTTGGCCGCGTCGTCAGTGTCTCAGGGAGCGGGCGCGCCAGGCGGTGGCAGTGGGGTCCTCATGCGCGTCGTTTGTGCTCCGAGCCTGCCGCCAGCGCGGGCGCGTGTGCCGAGGGTGCCGTGGGCGACTGCTCGGCCCGGTCTGGGATCCGCTCCGGCGAAGGACATTCTGGAAGCGCTCGCTGGTCTCTCACGTTCGTACTTGGTTGAGGGACAGCACTGTGCGGACGGAGTGCCAGGTCGCCTTCCCCGGCCCCTGGCGGACGGCGCACCGACTTCAGCCCTGCGCAGCCCGTCTCTTCGCCTTGCCGGCACGTTCCTTCTGTTCTGGGCAGAATAGAGAGACGTGCTTGTTTGGTTTTGTTTGTTTGTTTTTTTTAAATCTTACAGCTTGCTCAACCTTATTTTGAGGAACAGTACCTTCTGGTTTCTGGGAAAGTGTCACTAGCTCCTCACGTTTTGCCCTTCACTCCGAGCCAAGGGACCCAAACGTGGTGGCGCTGTGCCGGCGGGGACGGGAGGTGCCCGCTTTCAGTGGGAGGGGATCGCACGCAGGGCCGTGCAGGGGCCGTGCAGGGGCCGTGCGGCTTTCGTCACCCCGGGCGCTCCGCGCGGCTTGCCTGCTCCAGACCAGGGGGCCGCAGAAGCCGTCCTCACCGGACCCTGTGCCGTTCATTTCAGAGTGCTTCAGCCGCCGCCGCCGCTGGCCCAGGAGCTACCGGACCCCCGACGCGGAGAGCGGCCCGGCCCCGGCGGAAGGAAGCGACAGCCCAGCATGTCGGAGAGCATGCCGCTGTACACCCTGTGCAGGGAGGACCTGGAGAGCATGGACCGGGAGGTGAGGCCCGCGTGCGGGGAGGCGAGGCCTGCCCGGGACGCATCACTGACGGGCTTGGAAAGCCTGGCTGCAACCCACGGGGGGATGGGGCTGCTGGTGGCCTGCACTGCCCAGCGGGAGACCCAAGATGACCTCCCGCCCAGGTCACGGTTGGCAGTTCTCGGTAGGATCTTCTTACCATGCCACTAAATAGTTCTGGGCGACGTCAGTGGAATTTTTGTTTCTGCAGGTGGAAATGATGGGAATAATGATAAGAGGGCCCTGAATCCATTTTGAATTGGAGATTAGATCTGGTAGGGCTCCCCTTTCGGGACAGAACACTAAACCGCAGATGACTTGTAAGTCTACTTGTCATCTGGCTCATCTTCGGAAATGAGCCTGTCCCGAGTCCTGCCGGCCCCCGGCGCCACGGCCCCTTCTCTCCCGCGCCGGCAGCACCCTTGAGAGGGGGGTTCGGCGGTCTGTGCAGGGTTGGTGCAGAGAGCCGCGGCGTGCGCCCCAGTGAACGGCACACCCCTTGTTGCGCCCAGCCGGCCTCTGCTTGGGACGCAAGCCGCGCGCTGGCCGGCCCCCGGCCCCACACCGAGCCCCGTGCTCATCGCCCCGCCAGGAGGGCGCATTCGTAGAAGAGCTTGTTTTAGTTGAGCTTCAACAGGAAAATGTCCGTGGTCACGTTCAGTACAGAAGGTTACCAGCGAGTCACGTCAGCCTCCTCAGACGCGCACTTACCTTACGGTCGCTGGACCCTGTCTGCAGATATGTTGGGTCCCCCTCTCTGCCATGTCTTGAATATCCAGCTTGTGTCTGTGATTTTTTATTGCTGTTCCATAAGTGTTTTGTCTGGAAGAATTTTCTCAGCACTGCTGTTTCATCTCTGAGCCCCGACTGCTGATGTAGGAGGCTGCTGACCCCACGGAGACCTGGGGAGCGGGCCGTGGGCAGGTGCCTCCCCCGTGTTCGTGGCCACCCTGCAGACATGCAACACCAGTCTGCTAGGTGGTGATGGTAACTTTGGCGCTTGTTTCTGTCAAGGGAGATTGGAATCTTCGTGTGAAATAAAAGTGCTAAATGGAACTTTCTGTCACTCTTGAGAGAAAGAAAAATGAGCCTTCACACCATAGATCCAGGTCCTCTTCGGTAGGAGGCAGCGAAGGCCAGAGCAGCGCTGCACATCCCAGTGGTGAGCCCAGGGCTGCGTGGGGGCAGAGGGCCGTGTCCCATGAGCCCCACAGCGAGACAGACACTGCGCTCGGGCGCTGACGCTCCGCCCTCAGGTTCTGGGGAAGCTCTGCAGGCCAGAGGCTGCGGGGAGGTGCGCTTGCGTGGCCGTGCCCTTGCGTGGCCGTGCCCGTGTGTGGCGGTACTGCCGCCCAGCATGCAGCCAAGGCTGGGGACGCCGTCCCGAGCACCTGGCTGCCAGGGCCCCAGGTGGTCTCGGCAGCTTTGTGCCAGGCCAGGTGGGGACGTCCTGAACAGAGTGTGCCCCTACCAGGAGGGACACACCCAGGTGTCAGAAGACCCCTGGTGCCACACGCGCCCCCTTGTCCTGAGACCTCCGCATGTCCAGAGCAGGCCCCTGAGCGCCATCGTCGGGGCAACAGGAGCCACCCTGCTCCAGAGCCTGCAGCAGCCGCTCTGAGAAGCCTGCGTCCGCCTCACCGAGTCTTGTGGGGTGCACTGCGCCCACGCAGATCTGGGGTTGTGATCCGGAGGGGGCTCGGGGCGGGGGAGGAGATGTGTGAGGGTCGTGCGGCACATGCAGGTTTCAGAGAGTGTCGGTGGCAGGGCGGCAGCCCGAGGTCTCTGACCCGTGCAGGGGGGCGGTGAGGCTCCTCGGAGATTCTGGAATACACCTTGGGAGAGAATCCCGGGGGGCTACCCAGCTGTGATAGAGAGGGGTCCCGTGCCTGCCGCTGGCATGGGGGATACTTTTGTTTCCTGGCGGCCCTTGTCCTTCCGAGACAGTTCAGGGAGGTTCCTACTCCAGTGTCCTTCTGGGCTCCGTAGAAGTCGGTGCGTCGGAGACTTACATGGATTCATCGGGAATGTTAGTTGAATAACAAAATGTCTCTTATATCAGTTCATTATTGGGTCGTCTTCCTACATTTATTTGAAGTACGGGTGGGGTCTCGGAACTGTAAGACCTGCCTGAGTCCCCTGGCAGGGCTCTTACTTGCCGCGGTAGGTGAAGGGTCCCAGGAAGTATGACGAGGAACGGGAGCTGCTTCCCCCGTGCCGCGTCCTGAGGTCCCCGTGCTCTCCTCTGCGCTCAGAGCCCTCTGCAGTTGTATTTCTTTAATCCACTTGGGGGGGCTCTTCCGGTGGCCAGACATCAGCAGTACCTCTTCTCGGGGGGATGTATGTCTTTCCCCCGCTCTGCTCTGGGTCCGGACCTGTTACGGAGCTGTATCACCACTCTGGGGCTGGGGACAGGGCCCTGTGGCCCAAAGTGCAGGGAGGCTCCTTTTTCTGCCTCTTTGCCCTACGGTCACCCCAGCCTTACCACGCTGGGCAGCAGCTCAGGGCTCTCTGAGAGAAGGACACCCCAAGTCTGCGTAGGAGCTGACCCGAGCCCCAGGCTCCCCTCCAGGAGCACAGACATGGAGCAGACCGCATCCACGGAAGGTGAGGCAGAATTTCCGCCGTAACCACCCCGTTCAGGCTGCCTCTGTTAAAACGCAAGCGCATGTTCACCCCAGCAGGAAGCGGATGCAGTGTGGGAGCTGTCCGGGCACGGTCTGGGCGAGGGGATGCGTGTGGGACGGAATCTTGGAGGAAGGATGCCCAGAACCCTCCAGGATTTGGTGAAAGGCACACATCTACTGGTTTCTGATGCTGCAGACTGGTCGGAGCAGTCGTCGGATTTCCTGAAAGCAGAGTTAGGTCGTACATGCTGTGTCTGCTCCCAGCGCCCTTCTCCCCGGGGCCACAGCAGCCACGGAGGCCGTGCGGGGGAGGCCGAGTTCGAGGAGAGCCCCGCGCACACGTCCAGAGAGGAAGCCCCGGTCAGAGACGTGGGTGCGCCTGCGGCAGGACTTGATTTCCGTTGGCCGGAGGTTATTCCCAGGGTCACTTGAGGCTGGTCACGTGCGTGTGACCCTGGGCATCGTGCCCACACGTCATGAGCAGGGAGTCCCTGCAGGGGGTTAACCGCTTGTTTTCACAACGACCTAGATCTCGTTCTCTGTCGGCAGCCCTTTGGACGGCAAGGCCCGCCGTGTGACAGGTGTGCGCGGCCTGAGCAGCTGAGTGTGCTCGGACCCGGAGGCCGGGCAGGGGCAGAGACGCCTCGGTGACTTCCGCCAGGTGACCCTTCTCTTCACCCGCTTCCGCTTGGAGTAGGTTCTCGTGGGCCAGCTGACACACGTGTGGGGTCCGGGGACGGCCGTGGGTGAGCAGCTTCCCGAAGCGGTTTCGCCGGCCCCGCTGTGAGAAGCCTCGCGTGTGAGCTGGTGCCCTGATGCGTTCTGGGAAGCGGCGGCTGCGGTTAAGGCTGTGAACGCCCGGGGATCTTGAGATGATCAACACATACGGGCTTCAGAAAGAACACCTGAGGTTGAAGATAATACCGTGAAAATCGCACTTTACCACTAGGAAAGTGTGGACATGTCCCCGACGCTCTGTCCTGCATGCTCTGTAGGTCAGTCTGGGGACAGGCTCTGCCCGGGCCGGGCCCGCTTGAGTCTGCAGGTCTGGGCCGACTGGGACAAAGCTCGTGGGCTCGGGCCAGCGCCGCCTCTGTCCCCTTCCTTGTGTGTCGTCCTTGGAGAAAGGGAAGCCTAATGTGTCTAAACATCATTTCGGGTTTTGTTTTTTTTTTGATGTTTTTAATTTATTTTTGAGAGACAGAGAGAGACAGCACGAGCAGGGGAGGGGCAGAGAGAGAGGGAGACACAGAATCCAAAGCAGGCTCCAGGCTCTGAGCTAGCTGTCAGCACAGAGCCTGACGCGGGGCTCGAACCCATGAACCGTGAGATCATGACCTGAGCCGAAGCCGGACACTCAACCGACTGAGCCACCCAGGCGCCCGCATTTCGGTTTTAAGAGCGACGGTGCCTACGAGCAGGAGTGCCGGGCGCTCGCTCTCACGGCCGGGCAGAGGCGTGCACCGCGTGGCTGGCCTCGCGCTGGGCCATCAGAACATGTGTCCACACACCTGACTCCCCCAGTCCCACTCCCGATTATCCCGAGTCCCCAGGATGCAGGCTTCTCCACCCCAGTGTGGACAACCCACTCATCTCCGCCGGGCCTGAGCAGACCGTCCGGGCGTGTCGGGTCCCTGACTCTGTGAGGAGAGGCACGTGCAGAACTCGCGTCTGTTTTGCGGGGCTCCCACTCCTGGCAGAGCTGGGCTGCGCACCTCTTGGGGTGTCTGTTCCCTCCGGCTCCCCCCAGGTCTGATGTCACGGCTCCTTCTGTGGCGCAAACAGGTGTTCAGAGGCAGCTTCCGTCCGCTCGGTGGATGTCCCGGGGGTGGGCACAGGGTGGCGGGGAAGCAGGCCCCCCCCCCCCAGGGTGTAGGGGCGCAGGGAGGGCTGACTCCGGGGCCCATGGCTGTTAGCTCCCGTCACCCTCATGTGGCATGTCCGTAAATGGTAAGATGTGAGGAGAAAACCAGCACCCTGGGGCAGGCAGGGGGGCAGGGACAAGCACCTTCTGTCGAGCCGCTGGGACCACTGCTGGGCCCCCCACCCCTGCCGGACTCCGGAGTGCCTCCCGGACAGCAGGCAGTCGAGTGCAGCCCCCGATCGTGAGCAGCTTAACAGAGGCTCCGAGTCTTCACCACGAGTTCTTAGTGCACTGGAGAGAACACGGCACCGAGGAGGAACTGTCCGCTGTCCGGGTGCTCTGCCCCAGGGCACACTCGGGGTCCTGGGGTCCCAGGAGGACCCCAGAGAAGGGACAGCCTGGGCCTTCTCTGCTTTCGTGGCCCGCTTTGTGTGCCACCTGCAAGGTCCAGGCCGCCACAGACCTCGGACTCGGGCCGACACGCACCCGGACACACAGCTGTGCCCGAGGGGAGGGCGCGTGGTTGGAGCCAGACGGGGTATCAGGTGTATGCCCTGACTCTCCCCCTTTGCCAGGTGGATGACATCCTAGGAGAGGGCAGTGATGACAGCGACAGCGAGAAGAGGAGGCCGGAGGAGGAGCAGCAGGAGCGGCCACCGCCCCGGGCCACGCCGGGGGCCAGGGCGTCCAGCGAGAGGACCACAGCCGGCAGCCGGGGCCCCAGGTGAGGGGGCGGGGCACGGGGCCAGGGGCGGAGGGAGCCCAGCTTGGGGGACGGTGGGGGGGGGGGCAGTTTGAGGGCCCGCCCAGGTGAGGTCTGCAGGGGTGTGTGGTAACGTAACAGATTCTTCAGGCTTCGGCATTTTCAGAACGTTATGATTACAATGACCTGGATTTTTACCGTTTTTGCTTGTAGAGATCTAACTTCCTCCTGTACAAAGCTCTTCGCGCCCGTGTAGGGGGCAACACGTCCCCAGGAGAAGGGCAGCAGACCCCACGGCCAGCGCGTTTCCGTAGTTGGTGACCTGCGAGCCTGGCTGTGTTAGGCGTGGATGATGTGACCGTGCCTGCAGCGGTGGGCCGGTGTCCACGTGACCGCTTCTTGTTCCGAACCCAACAGCTGCCAGGATTGTCTTTCCTGAAGCATCTTTTTGTCCCACTTGCATTTGATCATCATGTCACATTCTCTTTGCTCAGTTTCTTCCTTTCTGCCTTTCTCTGAGTATCTCACCACAGCGGCTCGTGCAGTCCTCTCGAAGCCAGAGCCGCTGTCCCTGAGCGTCCCTGAGACCCCCCCTCCAGGCCCACTGCGGGCTGGGGACTGTCCCTTCCCCCTCCGGAGAGGCATTCAGTGTTCCCCGGCTCTTGTTTCTCTTTTCTCTTCCTCTGGTGGAGTGGACGCATCTCCCAGGGCTTTGTGGACAGCGTGCCTGGAAGGCAGACCAGCTCGGCACCCGGGAAAATGCCTTCCTGGTCCTCGCCTGTGCTCACTTCATGGGGGCTCTTTCTTTATTAGCCATCTGGTCCGACCCAGAGACGTGTAGATAAGTAAGTTGTCCTTGCGAGTTCGGTTTACTTGAGCTAGTCCAATTAGAAGTCGGGCTCTGGCCGCAAATTCTAGCAGCACATGGAGGGGCCGTAGAGATTCGTTGTCTGTGCGTCGCAGTTTTCTTCAGAGAAGGTCTGTGTGTCTGCAGCTCTGCTGTGGGGCCGGGAACACAGGCCCCTCTCAGGGCGCCCCCTGCCCCGCTGGTCCCACGGCAGACCTTTCTAGCGCATTGAAATGTCTCCAAGGAGCCAGCCTCCCACCCACACCAGGGGCCCCGAGGACCTCTGTGTGGTGGTGCTGGCGGGACCAGGGGTGCGTGATGGCCTCTCGGTGGTCGGCAGCGCGCTCTGGGTGAGCGGTTTCCTCTGTCACGTAAGAAACGCAGGGCAGGTGTTACCAGGCTCCAAAAGGCCTGGTACGTGTGAAAGGTGCTTGTGGTGCTGGTGGATCTGGGCAGGATCCTCCCCAGCCCTCGGCAGGCGTGCGGTCGGAAGGCGCGGAGCAGTCACACGTGGCCGGGACGGGAGTCTGGGGCGTTGTTGGCCTGAGGACGCACTTCCCTGTGGAAGCCAGCGGTGGCCCTGGGACCCGGGGGCAGAATTGAGGACGTGTCACCATACCACGGCTCCGGAGCCACCTCTGCATCTGTACTTGGTTCTGTCCGTGCCGTCGCACATGAAGCTGGAGTGAGCACCTGTGCGCACTGGTCACGCCTGCGTGTGCGTGCGCTGCTCACTCGCGCTTCTAAGCTGACACCTGGTGGCCGAGTGCCTGCACAGAAGGCCACATGGCCCTCCACAAGAGCTGGTGACGGCTTGTTTTCAGTGGCACGGTGTTTGGTGGCAGCTTCCTGCCAGCATGAAAGGCGAACATTGGTGGCCCTGTGGCTTCATTTTAACGTGATTTTCTCTTCTAACGGGCTGTGCCCGGGGCTTCAGATGGAGGAAAGTGGGCGCCGCGGCCGCCCTGGCCGGGGAGAGGCGGGCCCCGGGCACACGACCCGATGGCCACCGCAGCATGCTCCAGGCCGGAGGAGCCGTGCAGGACGCGAGCTAGCCCACGGGCGATGCTGAGAAGCGCGGCGAGGGGTGGACGTTCTGCAGGGGTCCGTCCAAACCGCGAAAGGGAGAACGAGCAGGGGAGCACGGGGGCTCGAGCGCGGGGCGGCGGTAAGCACACGCAGGAGCCTGCGGAGGGGGGACAGCAGAAGACCTTGAAGACTGGGTAGAGCCCTTCGAACACGTCCTGGAAACGGACCGCATGGGGAGCCACACCCAGACTCGTGGCAGGAGCCTGCGGGCGGACGAGGGGGCCCATCGGAGACCGAGGGGGCACAGGCCGGGCGCCCTCTCCCAAGGAAAGGCCATCAGGTGGGCAAAGCCCTGCAGAAACGGAGCTCGGAGGGGACGCGCACGGCCGGGGACGGAGACTCACTGCCCTTGCAGGAGACCCGAAGGGAGTGCCTCAGTCTGGAAGCAGGTGGCCCGGAGGGAGCTGAGAATCCACACAAGAGCCCCGGGGGTGACGCGTGACCGCCAGCAGTAAGAATTCCGAGTTCTCTTTCTTCCCTGAGCGGATGGAAAAGCTGTATGCAGTCGTGTGGACGTGATCGTGGGGCCCGGAGTTCGGAGACGGGTTAGTTGAGACAGTGACCTCACCGTGTGCAGCACTGTGGCTTTTTCCTGCCAGAAAACCGAGCCGGTTTAAGTGACGAGCTGGAAAACACACGCTCCGTGGTCGTCGGTCAGATGTGGCCCGTGTGGTTGCGAGGTTCCGGAAACAGCCACGCACCCGACTGCACACACTTGGGGCATCAGTGGGGCTGTGTGTGCTGGAAGCCGGATGTGGGGAGGAAATTTACTGTGTCCTTGCTGTTTTCCACGCTGAATGTTGGAGGATTTCTCCACGTTAAGCCCATTTCCATTTCTCTGTGGAACCGAGCACCTGGCCGTGGAGGCCAGGCGTGCATGTCGTGCGCTGGGTAATGGGAGTCGGAGCTCTGACCATCCACAGGCGTTAGCCATGACCTGCAGGCTGGTTCCAATTGTTTAATGACTAAAATTCAGTCGTGCTGTATGTAATTTATTCTCCAAATGTTATTGAGCCAAGAGTAAAGGTTTTTTCTCTTCTTAGTCTCATCTTATACTTTGTCACAGAAAGCATGAGGCCGACCTGAGCACTCGCGTTGCCACCTGGGCCACTGACCACTTTTCCCTGGTCTTGAGCCATGCACTCGGCTCCGTGGGAACGCCGTGCAGGACCACCCGAGCGGGGCTGCTCCCCCACACCCTCTTGCTCCCTCTGTACGGTGGGTGCACTGTGTCTGATGTCCCCATCACCCGCGTGGGGTCCAGCCCCCTGAGGAGGTGGCTGCGTGGTCTCCCCAGCCACTGATGGGAGCCACGGCACCCGCCTCGTGGTTAGTGGGAAAGACGGCTCGTGTCCCCGCATGCCGGCGCGCTGCGTCTTCAGGGGCGTCTGGACGCAGGTGTTCAGTTCTCCAAGCGCAGGTCACCCGTCTTCACAGATGACGCTCTCCCCCCGTATTCTGATCCCTCGCTCCCCTCCTGCCCTGGTGCTGCCCTCAGGGGCCCCTCCCTGCCCCACCCAGCCCGGCCAGCAGGGCTTCCCAGTCTCCCCTCGGCAGGGAGTCCGGCTCTTTCCTGGGCCTGGGGCCTCCCTGACGGCCACTGTCTCCTCTGTGTGTGCTTCTTGCTCCAAGCCATCAGATGGACACAAGGGGGGCTGGGGGTGGGCCCGGCTCCAGGCTCCCGAGCAGACCTTGTGCGTCAGGAGGGGAGGGAGAGGCTGCGGCCCGGACCGGAGAGCGCTGAGCTGCCTTGACCCTGTGCCCTCGAGCTGGTGGTGAGCGCGCCCTGGACCGCAGTCGTCTCTCGCTCTGCGGACCTGGGGCCAGGCTGGGTGCCCAGAGGGTGGGGCACAGCCGGTGTCTTCCTGACGTCTCTTAAGCAAGTGTATTCAGAGTCACCGCTGTTCTGGATAGGCCTCCCCCGTTTGCCAGCAGCCGGACGGGACATGTTCCTGCAGGCCTGGGGCCTGGGGGCACGGGCCGCACACGCGTGTGACCCCTGGTTGTGCCCCTGTGAGCCCACCCGCTCTTGCCCGCGCAGCGCCCAGGGCGTGGTGTTCTTGCTGGTGTTCACAGTAGTATGAACAGGACGGACCCCCGTTTATGGGCATTAGGCAGCTGCCTGACCTTTTTAGTGCAGCAGTCCGCCTCCTGTACGTCTGCGCGTCATTTCTAAACGCACCTGCTTTGTCAGCGCTCAGCAAAAGGTCGTCCAAGAGGCTTCAGAGTAACTGTGCATAAAAATAGCTTTTGTTTCAGGATCTCTGACAAATCCGAAATTAACCTTTGCTGGGTTAACTTGTGTCCTCAGACTGCACACCTGCCCTGGTTTGGGCCCAAGCAGGGATGGGCGCCCGGACTGGCCACGCAGCCCACGTGCCGCAGGCACGGATGCGGTTCTCTGGACCTCGGGGCCCCGGCCTCTCCTTCACTCTTCCAGCCTGAGCGGTCACACTGATCCCCGCAGTTACGTTCCTGGGTGTCTTTGTCAGGGTTTCTGTCCATTTTGAGTTGATCCTGTCAGCTCCTGTTTCTGATTCGGGAGCGTTTTTCTCAGTGTCCCCAGTTTGTGGGAGAGTATTCGGTCTTACAGGCCCAGGTCACACGTGTCCTAGTCCTTGCAGACCGTCTCTTGACCTCGGGTCCGGGGCTCTGCTCGTGGTCTCTTTTGCCCAGACGTGGACTTTGGCGTCTCTGCGTCTTCTGGGGCGTTTCTTGCCCTCCTTCAGAACCTGCAGGCTGGTGGGTCCGTGTGTGCCTCTGAGTTTTCTTTTCAGCAAGTGGTGCTGCACAGTTAGCTGTCCAGATGCAGAATTCATCTCAGCTCTAAGCCAGCTCACGACAGATTGGGAGAAAAGCTAAATCTTTGTGACCTGGGGTTACACAGTCACTTTTCATTTTCTGTACCGATAGTCCAAAGGCTCTCGACACTCAGCGTGAAAAGCGCAAGTACGGGGCAGCACGTGCCTGAAAAATAACTGCCGTCCGCACCACGGAAAGTGCTCTCCAGACAGAAGGCTCCGACAAGCCAGCGCGTGAGAACGGGAGGGCAGGCTCCGTACCGTGTGCCCCCAGAGAGCTGGGGAGCGTGAGCCGCTGCACGGGGCCCGAGCAGCCGCTTCTGTGCGTGTGCGCCCCGGGCATGCAGCCTCCAGGACCCTCCAGGACCCTCCAGGCAGGCGCAGCCGGGGCCTGTGTCGCACCCAGGAAGGGCATCTTGCGGCTCCTGTGCCTGACTGCGTAGGCGCTGCCGGGAGCCCGTGTCCCGCCAACACTGCAAAGGCTCCGTGTCCACGGGCTGCAGTGGGTGCATCTTGAGGCCGAGCCGCCCTCCAGGGGGCCAAGGGCAAAGGAGGCCTAGTGTTTGGGGTAATTTCCCTGAAACCCCCGACCTCAGAGACCCCCTTACACCATTTCTGCTTGTGTGTCTTTCAGACTCTCCCACTCACGCAAGCCTTCTTAGTCGTCAGATGCTGAGGAGAGAAACCGACTTTCCACTTCAGTTTTGAGCCTAACTCAAAATGTAACAACGTAAACTTTTTTTTTTTTTTTTAGAAAATACTCAATTGATATCAAAGTAATAGTTATTTGAAATTTGGACTGAATGCCTGGCACGAGATAAAGTGCTCTGAGGAGTCGGAAGAGGCAGTTCGGCCCTGGCGGTGGCACACGGTAGAGCCTGGGTGCGAGGGCCCAGTCCGGGGGCTGCTGCTTCCGCACGTGCCGGGCCCCCAGCGCCTCCATGCCGCAGCACCTCCTTTTCCGGGAGGATAGCAGTCAGGCCACAGCGTAGCTTTTGTTAGTTCCATCTGGTCTCACTGGCAGGATTTCTCTTAAATAAATTCTACGGCTTTCCTAGGACCGGCATCCGCGGTCTCCAGTTTCCCGTATGTGTGTGGTTCTCTGTGTTGTGTGTGTGCTGCGTGTGCTCTGCAGGCGTGTGTGTAGCTGCTGTACGTGTGTGACCCAGAAAATCTTCAGGACACGCTTGTACCCCCCCATCACAGCACACGAGATGGGGGTCGATGGGGGGCTGACCCAGGAGGCGCGGGTACCCCGTGTGAGGGGAGACCCAGGGAGGCCACGTGTGGTCAGGCCGGTCTTCCTCGGCTTGGGGGCACCGCTCAGGGCCAGCGGGCGCCTCCTGGGGGACTGCTGTGCTGGCTGCCAGCTGGCTGGAGCCGCGGGCCCATTCTGATCCAAGTCTGCCACCACTGCCCCCAGAACGGAGGCGGCCGCCCTGGCCAGTGGTCAGAGTGGAACAGCGTGTGCCCTGGCAGCCAGGGTAATTCATCCTGAAGGCCGCCTGAGGAAAGTGGAGTTTTTAGGCCAGACCAGGTGACGGCCCATCTGGTCCCCTGGGATGTGCCCTGGCTTCCACGTCTGCAAAGCGGCATCAGTAGTTCCCGCCACCGACCCACCCTCTCCGGCCGGGCTTTGTGTGTGCCTTCCCGTCTGGTACTTCTCGGGGCCATCGGAGGTGACGGCATCTGGAGCTCTGGGGAGAAGACAGTTTGCAAGGGCTCCTGGGGAGGAGGGGATGGACGTGTCGGCAGGAGCGTACCCTCCAGGACTCCCGTCGGTGCGCGCTCCTCTCCCCATGTGCCGTGGGGTTACAGCTGTACGTCACCTCCTCCCTGACCCTGTGATTATCTGCTGGGTCGCCTCTGGATGTGTGGCCACCGGATCCAGCTCCTTGCACTGAGACTATGACTGCTTTTGCAGCGATGGCCCCAAAGAATAACGCTGCGTGACGTGCACGCAACCTGTAGTGCGTGCCTGCGCGTCGGGGGGAGGGGTGCGTACGTGCCTGCGCGTCCGGGGGAGGGGTGCGTGCGTGCGTGCCTGCGCGTCGGGGGGCGGGGTGCGTACATGTGTGCTTGCGCGCACGTGCCTGCGCGTGTGTGTGCGCCTGTGCACATGCCTGTGCAGTCCCGGGATGTCTGCGTGCCGGTGCGCGCCCGCCCCTGGTGCCAGCGTGTCACAGCACGCACCTGTCTTGCAGGGGCCACAAGCGGAAGCTGCCCGAGGAGGACGCCGGCAGCGCGTCCAGCGGGGAGACCAGCGCGGAGGACGAGGAGGGCAGCAGCTCGGAGGCGGACGAGATGGCCGCGGCGCTGGAGGCGGAGCTCAACGACCTCATGTGACCTGCAGGGCGCACGGCAGAGGCACGAGTCTTGCTCCATCACCAGATGGCTCCCGGCCGCCCGGGCCCTGGGTTGGGGTCTCCTTTTCTCCAGAAAGACGTGTATATGTGCAGAGCTCCATATACAAAAACACATAATTTTTGCAGAAATAGTGTTTTTAGAGGTTTTACTACGGAAAGTCTACTTTTCTAAGGGACAGTGTCCCGGGAGGCGGTGTGCCAAAGATGTCGCCAGAGCCCTCAGAGCCTCTGCGGGCGGGCGGAAGGGCGGGCAGGACTCGGGGCGCGGGGTCGGGGCGGCACACGGGGCGCGCCGCCTCCGGGACACGGGTGTAAAGTTTTTGTATATCTATTTCGCATTTGACCCACCGAGCAGATTTCTCTTTCATTTAATAAAACTCCTTTTTGTACGCTCATTCCCTGGTGCGACGCCCCCCTCCCCCGGCGTTCCGGGTGGAGGACGCCGCGTGTCCCGTCGCCGCTCCCGGTGGGGCCTTGGAAGTCTGCACCGAACAGACGGCCCGACCTGCCCTGTCTGGCGGTTCCGTGGCCGCTAGTCTTCCCGCTGCGTGGGAGCTTCTCAGAAGCTTGTAGCGAAGCATCGACGACGTACAGGACCGTGGGGACTTGTGGTTGCTCGGTGTCCCGAGCCTTGGAGCTCAGGCAGCCCGGAGAGCAAGGCAGCTCCGGCCCGGCTGGCAAGCTGGGGGGCGGGGTTCCTCCTGGGCTGTGCTCCCTGCTCCCCGCCAGCCTGATGGTACGTCATCCCTGGCCCTGGGGTCCCGGGGTCTGGCCCACGGGCCCCTTGGGTCCCTGCAGCTGCAGCGAGACCCCTTCCCGTGCCGGCGGCTCTGTCTCCGGTCCTGTTGTCCAGAGATCTGTGCGCAGCAGCCGGAGCCCCCGATGGCCGCGGGTGGGACGGGGGGTAGATTCCTCTGCACACTCCCTTCGACATGGCCACACGTGGTGGTGGCGCCGGCGGGGCTCTGGGTCACCCAGGATGTGCTCATGGCGCCGTGGCCGCTGCTCGCTTCGGTCCTGCGGAGAAGGAAGGCCGGCGTGGACTGGGGCCCGAGGTGTTCCATCAGGTGTGGCTAAAAGATGTCCCCTCTCCTGTCCCCATCCGTGCCACAAGCAGCCTGGCTCCCTCCCTGTCTCCTGGAAGGATGACGGAGTCGGAAGTAGCCTGTTGGGTCACATCACTCCCCTGCCTGAGATGCGGTGGGTGGAGCCTCAGGCCTGGCCGGGTCTCGGTGGCCTCGGCCTACGCGGGCACCCTCGGGGATGTTCGACCCTCTCTCCCTGCGCTCAGTAGGCCTGCACACTGGGCATGGCGGTCAGACCCGGTTCACACTTCTGGTGACAGCCGGAGGCCGGCGGGGGCATCCCGTAGGCGCGGGACAGGGCGGACAGTGTCCAGGGATCACAGCACCATTGTTGCCTTGTTGTCTTGTAAGCGTGGCTACACTGCCTTGCTGTTCTTACGCCCCCAGTAACCGAAGTTTCCAGGGGCCGAGCTTGGAAGGGGAGGGCAGCCCCGGCTCTCCTGTTAGCGCAGAAATGGAGACCGCACAACTGTGAATCTGGTTGCTTTGAGATCCTAAAGACCAGCAGTCTCTCAGGCCGTGGTTTCTAAAAGGGCTTGGTGCTAATTCAGTGTCTTCCCGCGGCGTTGCTCGCTCTGGACGGCAAGTGTCTGTCAGACGGGCTGCTGCTTGCTGTCACACCTGCACGGCACCATGGGCTCCGCACACGCAGGAGGGTGGGCGGCCCGCTGTGCGCATCTTAGCTGCCGGGCTCCTCCCTGCAGGTCCCGGAGGGAGACCAGAAGACCGCTCTTCATTCTCGGAGGCCCTGGGGTCCCAAGTGCTCCGATGAGTGACAGGAGAGTGACAGTGGTAGCATTTGAAGAAAAGACCCAACACCCAGGCCCGGTCATCAGGGAAGAAGGGCCAAGGCCTCGGGAACAGGAGACCCCAGTCTGGGGAGGAGAGACCGGAGGCCCAGCTGGGAGCCGGACTAAGCGGGGAAACCCGCGGAGGCTTACCAGTCGTCCCGGAGAGAGCCAGCGCCTTCACCTGCTGGGAGCAGTGCGCCAGGGCCAGGGTGCTGGGCAGCCCCGAGTGTCTTCGTCTTCCACTGGTGGTGGTTTCCTCTGGACGCCCGGACTCGGCGTGTCTGACGGCCCGTCCGGAGCAGGTGCCCGTGCGGAGACATGCCGGTCCGCGGCGGGGCTCTGCCGTGGGGGACGCCTGGGGACCCACCTGGCCCACAGCCTGGGAAGGTGAGGGCAGCCGGGCAGGGGAGAGCCTGGGGTGCTGGCCACGGGGGTCACCCAGCCCCACCCACGGTGGTCTGTCCCTCCATCCTCTGGCCTTTCACCAAAGGCCACTGTCTTTTTTTGGTCACTGGTAACGGTCCGTTTGTGCCCCAGATGAAGAGAAAATACCTTTCTAAGCAGAGGACTCCAGGCCTCTTTCCTCAGGGAGCATGAGCGGCTGGGCAGCTGTCCTGCACGGGCCTTCACTCCTGCAGAGGGGCGGTGGGCCACACTCACCCCCATCCTCTGGTTCCCTCATTCAAGTACAGGCATCTGGGTGGGTCTCAACCACTGAGTCAACCACATAGTTGCTTAAAATGTAGCTCTTGGGGCTCCTGGGGACTCAGTCAGTTGAGCATCCAACTCTTGATTTCAGCTCAGCTCATGATCTAGTTTGTGGGTTCAAGCCGTGTGTCAGGCTCTGCCCTTTCAGTGCAGAGCCTGCTTGGGATTCTCTCTCCTCTCTCCCTGCCCCTCCCCTGCGCTCTCTCAAAAACAAACATGCCGTCGGGTGGGAGGGCGGGCTGGGAGCTGCAGAGAGGGGCGCTGGCTGCACCCTGGGCGAGAGAAGCGGACAGGACTCCTCGGTGCAGCTGCTCCAGGTGGCGTCTCTCCGAGAGGCCGGAGGAGAGCGAGCCTGCCTCCCTGATCAGCGCGTCCGAGAGCCCCAGGTGCACGTGGCCAGGAGGCAGTCCTCATCAGAGCTGGTCCGCAGGAGATCTTTGCATGAGTAGATGGTAAATTTTAGCCTTTTGTTTGCAAACATTCAAAAATCTGTAGCTGGAAATTAATGGAATTTTTCTTTCTTGGGAAACAATGTTGAAATTCTGTGTAAATATGAGAACTCCTGTCCCATTTGAATTTCTCATGTTTTCAAAACAGCTGTGAGTCCCCCGCGTGCAGGCCCCCTCCCCCCGGAACCCCCCCAGCACAGGCCCCTCCCCCCCAGAGCCCCCCGGAAGAATGAGCCCACTGCCTGGGCCCCTGGATTCGGAGTGGGAGGGACGCAGGCGAGGGCTAACCCTGGAGACGCAGGCCGGGGTCACGTTGCCCAAGCCATGCGGTCCTGGCATGTCTGGGGATGATTTGCCACCTTTAGGCTGGGTGGCCGGGCTGCTTCCCAAATCCCGGCCCCCAGGGCTGTTGACTTCACACGAGTCGCCTTCCACATGTCCTGGTGGCGAGACGCTCAGCCTGCAGCTCGGCACTTAGCAAGTTATCCCCACCTGGAAGCAGGCCCTGAAGGGATCAATGTCAAAATACATGAAATGAAGTAGAGCGTAGCTGCGCTCATGACAGAGGAAGAAATACAAAGTATTTGGCTGTTTCTCAGCCTCCGCTGGAGGCCAGTTTTGCTTTTTCTGAATCTCCAGTCTCCTCCCAGCCCAGGCCCTGCGGCCCGTGACCGGCACATGCCACGTCGCCAGGCTCCTGCCCGCTGTGTCCGGGGGCCTGCAAACGGCTCCAAACACCTGCGTCTCTCGTCCTGGGCCAGCGAGGAGCCTCCGCACAGCACCCGCGGACCTGCCCCTCCGCACGCCCTCCGTGGCTCCGGCGCCGTACCCCCCACGTGCCTCGCCTCACCCCCTCCCCGAGCTCCCGCGGTCCTGAGCGCAGGGGTGTCTTCACCCGTCAGTCCCATGCCTGATGTGGACACGGTGTCAGTGCTTGCTTAGTACCTGCAGGTCGTGTGAATGACTCTCTCCAGACCCACAGCACGTGCACACTCGTGTGAGCACGCACGTGCACGCCCTACCCGGGAGCTGACTGGTGTCCTGCTCACATAAGAGGTGATTTCCCGCGGGCGCTAACCTGCTGGGCAGGGTGGGAGAGTCCGCCCCGCCACAGCCCAGCCCCCGGAGCGGACAGAGCGTGTGGAAGGCGTTGGCCCTAATCTCCCCGCCCCCCACCGTGGGTTAGCCAGGCACACCCCCACGGGCAGCAAGCGTAGGACACGCGTGTCGCTTTGAGGGAGGGGTGTATAGCGGGACATCTTCAGGACAGCAGTTTCCTGGCTCTCCCCTCGCCCCAGAGGGGACAGTCCAGAAAAGTCGCTCTGGATTTCAGACAGGAAAACTCAGAAAGGGGACATCCTGGTTTATTGCTTGTGCTGTGGGGAAAGTAACCCAGGGCTCAAGGTCAGGACTGACCAAGCAGCGAGCCACGTGGGACGCTTGAGGGGCTTCCTCAAGCCCCTAGCCCTTGGGTCACCCCGAGGGGCCCAGTCAGCCCTGTGGGAGGGCGGCCCCCCCAGGAGTCTGAGGGTTCAAGGAGGGTTCAAGCAGGACCCTGAGAGGCCCTGACCCACACCTGCCACTTGGCCTGCAGAAGCCAGGTGAAGGTGTCTGCTGCCCCAGAGCCCGGGGGACCCTCCTCAGCCTGTCCCCCCCTTCTCTGCAGATGGTCTGACGAGACGAATCACCGACAGCGTTCCACGCTCACCGGGCTGTGGCCCCTCGCTCTCCAGGTGCTTATCTTGGGGCGGAGCCGAGAGGTCAGCCTGCCTGGGCCCTGCTGGCTGCCTGCAGGGAGTGCCTCTACTCAGAAGGAAACCGGAGAGTCCTGTCCTGGGGGGTGGGGGGCCGTCCTCCGGGGGGGGCCATTCTGGGGGGGGCCGATCTCCTGGAGGTCTGTCCTCCTGCCCCGGGGGGTCGTCCTCCTGTCCTGGGGGTGCTGTCCTCCTACGAGAGCCATCCTCCTGTCCTCTGGGGGGACCGTCCTCCTGGGCAGCGGCCCGAGACCTGGAGGCAGGCCACTGCTGGGCCGCCCCGACAGAGCTTCCCAGGCTCCGCCCAGCTGGCCTTGACCTTTGGGAAGTGGTGGGGGCACCCAGCAGGTCCCCGCTCAGGAGGCTCTCGCGGGGAGGGAGTCCGTTCAGTGCTTCTCACTTCAGCAGGAGCATCTTCCGGACGATTCCACAAGGACAGCTTAGCCCTACAGCCTCAGCCTCTGGAGGGTCCGGAGACGAAGATCTGGGGACTGCCAAGTGAGCCCCTCCCAAAACCTGTCCACTCTTCCGGGCTGCCTGCTGGTGACAGGGACAGTGTCCCGTTCATATTACAAAGCTGTTTCCGCAGACCCTCCCCAGACGGCACCCCCCACGGCCCCGCAGGCCTGGCGGGGCCATAGACTGTTCTAGGTTACCCTTGCCTGGTCTGGGTTCCTCTTCTGATACTTGTAATCATTCTAAACTTAGGGAGGAGAGGGCGAGCACTGACCCCCACAGCATGGACCCCACTGAAGTCAGCGTCCCAAGCAGTGGCCTCGGGGACAAAACGGACCCTTCGTGTTCGGAGCGACTCCGACTGTGTGCTCCCTCGATAGAGAGGTGGTGTGGGAGCCTCGGTCTGAGGCCCGGCATGTGTCAGGCGGCCAGCCCGGCGCCCAGGCGAGGGCTGACACCCCAGGAGGACCTCGGTGACCTGCTCTCACTCCTGACCCAGCAGGTTTCCAGACGCCTGCGTGCTCCAAGAGCATCAGTTACTCTCCCTCCGGGGTTTCCAGGCCCTCCTCCAGCCCCTCGGCGACTCTCCAACCGCCTCCTAAGGCTCAGGGGCCCCAGCCCCCTGCCCTGGGCGCCGTCCCCACGTCATCATCGCCACTGGCACTTCTTCCTGATTGCTGGTCGCTCGACAGACAGCAGCACAACAGTGGTGCTCCTTCAGGAGGTGGGGGAGCACGGGGAGGATGCCAGCCGCTCCCGGAGTCCTGGTGGGCCCCGCCTGGGCCCCTCAGGCTCCACTGCCGCTTCCCAGGAGGACCCACTCCTCTTCTGTCGGTTCACAGGCTCCATCTCCTCACGGGACGCGGTTTGAAGACAGGGCTTCCTGCAAAATAAAACAACAATGGCCCGGCCACTGCGTTGTGCACCCGAAACTGACGCAACACTGCGTTAACCACACGGCGACTGAAATAAACATCTTTTAAAAAGAGAGCAGAAACAACAGCAATAATAGTAACAGTAACACTTGAAGCATCATCAGCCTCAATAACTCGTTAGGCACACACAGGAGGACTCGTGACGTCGTCTTCCCCTTCGCAGGAGGATCTGAAACCACAAACCCAGACCAGAGCCGACAGCAGGTGCTCATCTTGCCAAGATGCGCGACAACATTTGGCAGCGTTCCTGGTAAACACGGCGCCACAAAGTTAATTCGCTCAGGATGTCACAACACACGCTAATGAACGGGAAAGGAAACAGCCCCTCAGCCCCGTCAGCACCCACATCCTGGTGGGAAGGAGAGAAACACCCCGCTGTGGCCCACGGAGCACATCTCCCTGGGATTCTAGAATGGAAAGCCAGGGTGGGTGGGCGCACCAGAGAAGCTGCCTGTCTGTGTGGGGCCTCTGTCTCTGGTCCTGGGGGGTGAGGGGGACACCCTGGGGTCCGCAGCCACTCGCACCTGCTCATGCCGTCTGTCCTGTGGATGTTTGCCCTGGGAGCAGACAACGCCCTGGCCCTTCGTCCAGAAAGCCTGCCTGACGCACAGACGTCTGTGCACTGAGGGGCGTGGAGGCATGGCTGACGTCCAGTTGGCTGATCCACTAACAAAGTCCTTTTTCTGTTCCGGAACCCAACCCGGGAGCTTGCATGGTGCTGCTGGTCCTCCATCGTCCTGTCCAGTCTGTGGTGGCTCGGGTCTGGAGCCTTTTGAGGAATGCTGGTCCCCAGTGTCCTCGGTCTGGGCCCTTGTCCTGTGTCGTCATGGTCAGAGTCACTGCTGTACCTGTTACAGGACCCCCACACTGGTGGCGTGCCCTCCCACAGCCCCTGCCAAGGACAGGGTGCCAGCCGTGATGTTACCATGATGTGGGCCTTGATCACTGCATTAAGCAGAGTCCGCCAGGGGGCGCCCTGGGGGCAGGGCTCTGGGTCTCCGCCAACACCCCGTCGCTCATCATACTTCCACACCCTGATTTTAGCACCAGTGACAAGGTTTATATGCAGCGGCCCCCACTGTGGGTCTTGCCAAATGGCAGGGCCCTCGGCCGCAGCCACCTGCCAGGGAGCCTGTCCCCGAAGTGGCCTCTGTGGTCTCTGCCACTCAGTCATGACCCACAGTTCCCTGTGGCCTGGACACACTCATGGCGGGGACCTAGGGACACACTGTCACAGCACCTCACATGCTAGAGGACACCTGGCAGATCCTCAGAAATAACACCGAGGGAATGAATAAATGGTCTTATTTGCGTTGAACATGGAAAACTAGCGTTGGACCTCCTCACCCTGAACTACACGGATAGGAGTCATACTCTTCTTTGTAACCTGTTCTACACTAAACTAGCTTGGATGAAAAACCATGCACAGCCGTCTAACAAGATTTCCAGACAACAGGCCAGGGCGTCCATAGCCAAAGGCAGGGCCCAGTGGGTTTCTGTGCTGGGTGGAGGGCCCCATGGACACCCACACGAGCTGTAGGCAAAGAACAGGGGGTCACTGTGAGGATAGGTCTTCCTGAAGAAGCTAAAGATAAAATGATGCACCAAGTGCACACACATTTCCACCCCTCCCCCAAGGCAGGCTTTGAGGGATGGGGAAGAACACTTTCAGGAATATCACAGGGATCTGGAAAGTCCCGGACGTCCCAGAAACCAAGGAACCTGTGTGATAATGGTGGTGGGCACTTAGTGGGCAGTCAGGAGGGTCCAGGTCAGACCTCTGACATGAAGAAGATTGGACAACCCACAACTGGGCCATTCTGGGGGAGGGAGAAGGTCCTGGAGGAGGGAGGAGGTTCTGGAGGAGGAGGGGGTTTGGGAGGAGGAGGTCCTGGAGGAGGAGGAGGT